>JAABNY020000060.1:0-22330 GCA_015164015.2 Brevimyrus niger
GGATCCTAGGGCAGGCTGCAGGGGGTGGTAGGGAGTGTGGGGGAGAGAGGGATCCTAGGGCAGGCTGCAGGGTGCAGTAGGGAGCGTGGGGGAGAGAGGGGTCCTAGGGCAGACTGCAGGGGGAGGCAGGGAGCGTGGGGGAGTGAGGGATCCTAGGGCAGGCTGCAGGGGGCGGTAAGGAGACGTCGCTTTCGCTGCTGCACCACCCTGAGATGTTTCGGGATTAAAGGAGCAAAACATCTGTGAAGGGAGGTTCCCGGCCGAAGAGCCTGCAGCCGGCCAAGCAGCACCGTCGGGAGGGCGTCAGGCAGAGATGCGGAGTAGGGAGTTTTACCTGTGCCTGTATCTTAAAAAAGAATAATTAAAATTCCAAATATGAAGCGGGTGGCAACCCTACCAGCAATGTCAAACCCACCCCCTGTAATGCGCAGAGAGGCTGTCAGTGGAAAAAAAAACAGCAATACTGTACTATTGGCATAACACTAATGTTACACCTTAAAGGTGTCCATGTTAATGTTAAAGTATTGTGATTGATCTGGAAACCTTAATATTCTATTTTTTCTTTATCGCAATTAACCCTCTGGAGTCAGTGATCTCGCCAAACCAACTAAAAAAACTGCAAGCTTTTCTCGAAAACAAAACTTAAACAAATTCACAGGAAAAGCCAGCTGTCACAGGATTTACCCTCAGCAAACTCATCAGGAGGACCAGCTCCATCACAGGACTGACCCTGAACAAACCCATCCGGAAATCCAGCTCCATCACAGGATTGACCCTGAACAAATCCGTACTGTGTGCAAACTGTAAGAAAGCAATTGTTTTATTCTTTTGTTTCTGATAAAGTAACAGGACCACCCAGTGAGCCATCAGCACGCTGTTGGTGGTCTAGCAGTTAGGATGCTTGTCTCTAGACCAAAGGTTCATGTGTCCAAGTCCCACCACTGGTCCTACCATTATTGGGTCTCTAAGCAAGACCTCTAACCCCCAACTTTCTCCAGGGGGATTGTCCCTGAATTTAGAAAAAATGGAAGTCACTCTAGATAAGAGCATCTACAAAATGCTGTAAATGTAAACAGGCACTGGCCCATTACACATGTTAATACTGAGGCTGTATTCTGAGCATGATCTGAGTCCATGAGAATGCATTTAATTTCTTATTGAAACAGAAACATCCGTTTCAGAAGAAGAAAGTTTATTGTTCAGTCATTTTTAATGGATACCAACTGTACACAGAGAATTGAAATTTTAAATGCAATTTTCAGTTAACTAACTTCCAGTTCAATTATTTGCGGTATCCCTCATCCTTTTACCTCAGATGAAGTTTATATCAAATAAAGACAAACTTCTGTTTAGTGAGTAAAATTATAGGATTTGTGAGTAAAAAAAGGTGCATTCTTTTAAAAGCTACTTTCCTCCTATCCTCTGTGCCCTTATGCCTTTTGACTATGTAATTGTTTTAAACAGTGTTTGTTTAAATGCACATTTACCTCTGATCTGTAGGAGAAGGTCCCTCTCTGAAGTAGAATGGGGGCTCCATTGACCTGTCACTCTTCATGGAAACACAGCTGGGTCCAGGTGAGACTGCTCTTTCCATCGGGACACTGTGGACGGAGAGAGGAAACAAATCCTCATTATATATATATATAATTCATGTAAAGCAACTTCACGTTAAACCTTCAGTAAAGTCTCAAAGATGACAGGATTTGTGAAAGTAGTACATTATTTTGTTGTATTTTTGAATGAGAGTCGGAGTATTTTAAACAGCGTTTGTTTAAATGCACATCTACCTTTGATCTGTATGAAAAGGTCCCTTTCTGAAGGTGTGTGGAAAATTTACTGAAAGTTTACTGAAGATTTAATGTAATATTTCCCACATTATATGAATTATATTTATATAATGAAGATTTGTTTCCTCTCTGTCCACAGTGTCCTGATGGTGAGATCAGGCTCACCTGCACCCAGCTGTGTTCCCATGAAGAGTGACAGGTCAATGGAGCCTCCAGGAAAATTTGTGAAAGTTAAAAAGAAAATATTCATTCTTTAAAAAGCTATTTTTCTCATAGCATGTGTGCCATCACAAGACTGACCCTGAACAAACCCACCAGGAAGACCAGCTCCATGACAGGACTGACCCTGAACAAACCCATCTGGAAACCCAGCTCCATCACAGGACTGACCCTGAACAAACCCATCAGGAAGACCAGCTCCATCACAGGACTGACCCTGAAAAAACTCATCAGGAAGGCAAGCTCCATCACAGGACTGACCCTGAAGAAACCCCTTCAGGAAGACCAGCTGACTGTGTGATTGTTTTAAACGGTGTTTGTTTAAATGCATTTTTACCTCTGATCTGTATGAAAAGGTCCCTTTCTGAAGGCGTGTGGAGGCTCCATTGACCTGTCACTCTTCATGGAAACACAGCTGTGTGCAGGTGAGCCTGATCTCTCCATCAGGACACTGTGGACACAGAGGAAACAAATCCTCATTATATAAATATAAATGAATAAATATCATTCATATAATGGCAGCATCACATTAAATCTTCAGTTGATCCGTCTTCAGCCGTGAAGCTCTTCATGCAAACAGACTTTAAAGTGAAATTGTCTCATATAAAGTTAATATTCCTGTAAGAAAGGTTTAGTTACTACTGAAAGAGCCTCTGTCACTAGACTTAGCTGCTGTTACTCTTCCCCAGTTAGTTTGTATATGTATTTGTTCTCTACCACGTCACAGTATGTGGTCGGTAGGAGGGATGATGTGATGGTTGCATATAAAATAGAAGAACTGGCTTATTTTAGAAGGAAGGGTAAAGAAGGAAAATGCTGAGATATTTCAATATTAAACTACAAATATTAATGTACCCTGCCTTAGCTAGGAACCCTGTTTACTTTTACCTTATGGCCTAACTATAGACCCACAGAGACATGCGTGCTAGTGGGCTGTAACACTGTTACCTCTCAGGCCCCTTTGATTCACACTCCACAGGGGGAGTCATTTCAGACACGACTCCTCCCTCCTTATACCCCACAAGGGGGGTCATTTCATGTGTGGCTCCTCCCTCCTTATACCCCACAGGGGGGGTCATTTCAGATGCAGCTCCTCCCTCCTCACACCCCACATCGGGGGTGGATCCTGACAGCAGTTGCCCACGGCGCCGTCTTTCCCACAGCTGCATGACTGCATATAGGATCAGAGGGATGAGCAGAGGCCAGAGATGCCAGAAGCACCACTGCTCCACAGGGGGGGTCATTTCAGAAGCAGGTTCCTCCATTTTGGTTTCGATCCAGAGCAGATGATTCCTGCTGGGGTCTCTGTGAACATGAAGGGGAAACAGACACATACAGATGCAATATCTAATAATAAACACTTTTACAGGGAATGACAACAATGTCACACTAGTAGTTATCGCCATTTTCTTTTTTTAGAAAATGCAACACAGCCTTAAAATACTGTCTACTTTATCCCCGTAGTGTCACACAGACCATGTTTGGCAGCGCTGTACTTCAGGTTAACTAAAGACATTAAAACATTCTATATAAACATGTTAATTCACTTAACATTTCACAAAATATTCCATAACGTACTACATACGATTATTTGCAGTATCTAATTACATTAAACGTCTAATTATACTGAGAAGTGTTAAATCCCAGCATGTGTGTTAAACGGGGGCAGATCGCACATCAAAGGAATGAAAAACGAAATTAGTTTTTTTTTTTCAAAGCAGAAGCACGTACATAAATATAACTGCCCCCGACGGCCACCCCAATCAAAAGTTTTACAGACGCCGCAAGGTAAACACGCTTTATTATTAGTTGTATCTGCTGACTATAATCTTACCTTGCGATGCCAAATATCTTTATATCATCCTGGAATCTTATTCGTCTTTTTTGCTAAAATGGCGACTACCGTTTTTTCTCTTTCACTTTAATTTACAGACAGGATATTATCAGCTTTGTACCAAACGCGGAAGCGGTTTATGACGGGGTAGGATTTTTGGGGATATTGTCCATGTGATTTAACAATTACGAACAATGATAGAAAGGGGACAAGCTCTCGCCGCCAAATAATTTTGTCATAGCGCACATATTATGTCATATTTTTGCATATAATGCGGGGTACGGCAGTGAAATTTAAGTCGTTAACACACTTGAATCATTAACACTCGATCTTAATCACTACTCACAATTGTCGACGTTCCACAGCTGCTGTTTTTTCATACTGAAAAAATACCCTATAGATTTTACCCAGATAAAATAAGATAACAATTTGACGTTGCTTTCTTGGGGACAATTGAAACTTTTTATAAATAAAGCAAACATAATTTTGGGAAATATTTTAAATAAAGCTAAGTTCTACCTACTTTCACAATACCATCCTATATAATTTTGTCAAATTAATCACGCAAGATTTCTGCACTCACTTTCACTCATGTGGTGTTTGTCACTGCAAAACTACACAATAAGGGAATGCAACCTTGCCTTTAACAATGCATAACACTTCTTTATTGACCAGCCACGCGCCAGCATTACATACGTCACTCGCCACCCCCGCGGTCACTAGCTAAACTGAACCACCTAATGGCATGGCCATTTATTTCGGTCTCTGTTGCTTTTTCGGACGGAGGACTCTTCCACACAGCTCCTACAACATACAAAAAGCACACAAAGCAAATAAACAAAAAGTAATAACAATATAATGCCTCTTTATTTTCCTGTGTTACAAATAAATAATAATAAATGGGTAAATAAAGAGGTGTGGACACAGTGAGTGAGTTTGTGTATAAATGAGAGAGTGGTGATTTAGTAGAGAGGACTGAGTGAAAGGCATCTATAACTGATACTTACGGGCCAGAAGCGCCTTGGTTGCCCTAAAGCTGAACTTCTTGTTGTTGACACCTTTCCAATTGATCACCTTAGCCTCACTGTCAGAAAAAATATGTGCTAAAATGTTCCAAGTCAGAGTTTTGGTATCTTTCCCCCCAATTGAAGCCAACACCACCACCTGTGGAAAGGATACACTGAATTAGTGAGAAGAAAAGAACAAAGAGAGGGGTAGAAGTAGTTGAGACAGTTAAAGGAGGGGTATGAGATGCTGATGCCATTTTAGCCAAATTACTTCATATCCTTCTCAAATCGTCAATTCTTCTTCATATCCTGATTAATTCATTAAATGCTCAGATATCAAAATTAAATCAAAAACCAAAATTAAAAATATCAGCCACCTATTGAACAGGCTGGGCTTTAAAAACTCCAATCATTATGCAAATCATCCAATCATCCTAAACACTCCTCATCTAACAATTGTACAGTGATAGGCCTATCAGACAATGTAATGTGTCTATCAAAATGGAAACAAGCATTGTATGTTCAGGTGTGGGAGGTCTACAAGGGGATAGGTCCTATCTAATTGTGTATTTTCAAAATTAAGCTACCTTTTACTGTTTTTTTTTACCATCAAGGATTTCATAACCCTCCTTTACAGGTATAGATTAAGACATGACCTAAGCATAAATACCATGTGCTGCTTCTTCACAGTATTTGCTGGATCTGTGCTGGATGATGCCGCTGGTGCCTATAGAGTGTCATTTCTAAATCTTAATGTGTTATTTGACTGGGCATCAGGTGGAAATGAAGGTCAAGCATCAAGTTTCAAAATCAGGGTACAGAGGCATTCTGTGTCTCTAAATGTGAATTGTATGTATGGGATATAGCTGGTTACCAAACAAGGGGCACAGTTCAGAGAAACAGGAGACATTTTGCTACTCAAAAAGACTCAGTAACCCTGCACAACCACTGCAAAATATCAATGAGAATCTGAATTTGAAATGAACTAAAAGTAAGAAACTGTAAAAAGCGGGAAAAACCACTTAATGTTTCATGTCATAGATAAATTTTAAATCTAAATAAACATATTCATTCAAACACCATCAAAATTAAATCTGAAAAGATTTTATGCTAACATTAGCAATAAATGTTATATTAACATTTAACTAAACGAAATTTACATCAACTGGGCCTGCTAATTTTAAGTAACTTTAAGTAAGTTTAGCAAAGTAAAGTTAAGTAAAGTTTGCATGCTGACCAGAGTTAAGTAAAGTTTGCATGCTGCATACCCTTTCATCTCAGCTGACTAGCATACCTTGGGTTTGGTTTTCCAGTCCTCCTGAACTTGGCAGTATGCAGTATTGCAGTATGGTGGAGATGTTCAGCAAGTATCGCCTGAAGTAGTTGACTATACCCAGCAGCCGTCTCAAATCACTAACATTTTGGGGTGGTTCCATTGTTGTGATAGCCTTGACTCTTTATGGGCTTGGGGCTATGCCATCTTTGGTCACTTCCTGTCCTAAGAAGTTGAGTTCAGGCTGGCTAAGCCGGCATTTGTCTTTGTTAAGCCTTAAACCTGAGGCTCCTATGGTCTCCATGACCCTCTTTAGTCTCTGATAGTGAATTTGTTGAGTTTCACCAAAAACTAAAATATCATCCATATACACAATCGTCTCGTCATGTCCATGTAGCAGCTCAGACATCTTTCTTTGAAAGATCTCAGGTGCTGATGTGATGCCGAAAGGTAGCCTTTTAAAACAGTATCTGCCTAGCGGTGTGATAAAGGTGGTCAGACGAGCGCTAATCTCTTCTAGGGGAATTTGCCAAAATCCACTCTCAGCATCTAAGCTGGAGAATACTGTACTCTTAGCTAGCTTGATAAGTACATCGTCCAGGGTAGGTAAGATGAACTTTTCACGTTTCACATTCTCATTAAGTCTTTTTAAGTCCACACAGATTCTTTTTCATTACCGGTACCATGAGAGCACACCATTCTGTTTGATCAGTCACTTTCTCTATTACACCAATTGACTCCATTCTCTTTAGTTCCTCTTCAACTTTAGGAAGTAAGGGAATTGGAACCCATCAGGGTGTGGCTACGCTGTATGGATGTGCAACATCTTTCAAGATCATTTTCACTGGTTCCCGTTTTAGTAAGCCCACTCCACTAAGTGAACAGATTTCACCAATACGCTTAATTAAGCCCAGTTTGGTTGCCACTGTTCGACTAAGGAGGTTTTCGGCACTACTACACGAAAACAGCAGTTTCGTAGCTGCCCATTGACGTGGGCTTTAATTTTTGCTAAAAACTGCCCCCTTGTGGCCACAATGCTGCCTGGCCTTTGAAGGGTATTTTTCACTGTGCTCAGTTTAGGTTTGTTCTATAATGTTTCACAGGTTGCTTCAGAGGTAACTGAAGTATCTGCGCCAGAGTCACTTTTGAATGAGATTGGTGTATGTGCTACAGTTAGAGTAGTACGCCATGGTGGCTCATGCTCTGCTAACAATGCACCTGTGGTTTGTTTGAGCTGCACAGCTCCTAAAATTACACAGTCTTCCTCATCAGCCTTCGTTATCTCCTGCACAGCCGCTTTTGAACGACAAACTGCTGCAAAGTGTCCAACTTTATTGCACTTCTTTCCTTTTGCAGGACATCGCTCACTATCAACATGATTTCGGCCACATCTCGTGCATGTTCCCTTTTTTACCCTTGTGTGCATTAGTTGCCGGTTCTTCTGAGTTCCTTATTTTTGACTGATTTTATATTATCTACGTGCTCCGCACTTTTTGCTCCCTCCGTATCCGGTGATTTTATTAACTCACTATGTCTAGCTATTTCTATGGCTGACCGCAGTGTTAGGTCACTTTTCATTTGCAATTTTTGAGACACTAGCTTTTCGCGAATTCCAATCACTATGCGGTCGCGCACCTGCTCGTCTTTTTGAGCCCCAAGATCACAGTTTTCGGCCACAGCTCGTAGAGCTGCCTAACAAAGGCTTCCATGTTTTCATTGGGGAGTTGAACTTTGGAAAGAAACTTAGCACGTTCAAAGATGACATTGTGTTTCGGGATAAAATGTTTGTTGAATTTATCCATCATCACCGAGTAGGTATCGCTATCCCTCTCGAACGTGAGCGCCTTGAAAATGTGCTCAGCCTCCGCTCCCATTGAATAAATCAGGACATTTACCTGCACCTTATCGTCCTCCTCCGCGAACTGTGAAGCAATGCGATATCTGGTGAACCTCTGCTTCCAGTCTGACCATGCTTCGGGCTTGGAGAAATCAAACTGCTCGGGGGGGTTAAACTTCGCTATGGGGATGCACACTCAAAAGCAACTCGCACCATGTGGTGTTTGTCACCACAATGCAAAGGTCTTTAAGCCTGATGCAGGTTCCTGTCCAGTGTTGCTTGAATGTTTATAGACATGTGACTATTCTGCTGTGGCTGGACACACACCTGTAATCTTCTGATCACAGGCCCAGAGGCGTAGCTTGCTGCCCCCCCCCCCCCCCCCAAGTCAATGGCGCAGTATTTCACTGTTATTTTAAGGGTGCGCTGAAAAAAATGGCATGTATAATTTACTTTTAAAAAATCCTCCTAAGGTTTTGAACAAGTAAACTGGTTTCCTAAGTAGGTTTAGCTGCAGCAGTAGAAGAGACCGTTTGCTTTATAGGAATAACTGTTACAAACCCTGACAAATTCAACACAGCACTTGAGTGGTTGGAGATGCCTTCTTTGATGGGGTGACTTTGATGATGACCATTCAGTGATCTTCCCACCAATAGGACACATCCTCGGTTGCGTACCCTGGCCTCATTGGGTATTTCAGCCTTTTATAACAAGACACCCCCAGCGGAGGCAGGCCCACCAATAGGACACATCCTTAGTTGCGTACCCCGGCCTCATTGGGTGTTTCGGCCTTATATAACAAGCAGGCCCCCATAGCCTGATCAAACCAGGGTGTTGCATGCTGACTAAGTGCTCATTTGCCAGCCTATACTGACTCCTTTCGCTTCAGCCACAGCCAATGAGTGCTGCTTTCGGTGACCGTGGCCAGTTCCTTAACTGCCTTCTGCCGGCCTGCCCTCTGGTGCCCACTTCCTCCAGCAGGCCTGCAGAGGAGCTGCTGCAAAGCCCCTGCAGCCCACTGGACGCACCTTCACATTCCTGCCCCACTCCTCTACCTCAGCTGCCGGGTTTTCATACCGCAGCTTTCTCCTTTCGTTTGCCTCATCGATGGCATCCTCCCCAGGGATTGCCAGCTCAGTGATGAAGACACACCGGCAAGACTTGGACCAGAGCACCAGATACGATATAGCTATGGTTTGGTCTTTCCAGAAGCAGCTTTTTATATAAATAAGCAGCTTTTCCCTTTAAGGGTGACAAAGAGCAGCCATGTGATGCAGCATAAAAATAAATAGACATAAAAATAAGGCTCAGAAATGCAGGGGACAGAGACAGTGGGAGCTGAATATGAGAAAAGTGCTTTAATTATTAATTTATATTTTAATGTGTTTACTGCGTTCCTGTATTATATTAATATTAATGATTTGTTTTCAGTTCTTTACACATATTTTTTTATTATCGTTCATTGTTACTGTATTATATTACATTAAATAAAAACTTGCTGTTTGAACTTGGCCTCAGATTATCTGAGTGAAAATGTAATACTTGTTTATTTATATATTTCCTAATCCGGAGGTCATATGGCACGATGGTGCAGTGATTGGTTCTGTTGCCTCACACCATTGGGACCTGGGTTCTCCACCTTGGTTGCATGTGTGTGGGGTTTGCATGTTCTCCCCATGTTGTCGTGGGGTTTCCTCTAGATTCTCTGGTTTCCCCCCACAGTCCAAAGACGTGCTGAGGCTAATTGGAGTTACTAAATAGCCTGTAGGTGTGAACGGTGTGTGAGTGTGCCCTTTGATGGGCTGGCCCCCCATCCTGGATTGTTCCCTGCCTCATGCCCATAGGTTTCGGGATAGGCTCCGGACCCCCCATGACCCAGTAGGATAAGCGGCTTGGAAAATGAATATTATATTGTGTGGTCTCTTTATAAGCCTGTAACACTTGGGCTGTGTTCAGGGCCTAAACTGCCATCACAGATTATAAAGTGTTGTAATTGCTCATGCAGTGAACCCTCCATACACTGTGGGCCCAATGTGGGTCCTGGTTAGACGGTGATGGGGTCCCCAGTGTCCCGCTCACATCACGCCCACGGTGCAGGCCGCACACCAAGGGCACGGCGATGGGGTCCACATGTCCCCACCATTTCACAACACATTTTCAGCCCACTGTGCCCCCCTGAGGGCTCTTCTGCTGGGGGAGTACGTCTGGGTGATATAAATGATAGGTTATATTGACTTATCCTGATACAAAATAGAAATGATAAGAAAATGAGAAACGTCATTAAACTCTTGATAAGCAACATTGCCTGACAGCACAAAACAACATACTACACCACAGAAACATGCATTTTCAAATAAATTGTTTGGCAGTCCTTTAAAAACAGAAAACTTATGGCCCGACAAATGCACAGCAGGGATGATTGATTTAGCTGCTGTTACTGTCTTGCAGTTTTAATTCAAATAGAGTTTTAAGCAAAAAGTGAGCCAGAAAGTAAAGAAATAATGACTTCAGTTATATTGCTGATAATTATTGATACTAAATATCTTGCCATATCACCCAGCCTTAATGTGGAGTCGGCAATTCAGTGAAGCATCTCGGTAAAGTCATATAAAACTATAATGTCAGACAGAAGGCTGTGCTGAATTAGCAAACTGTGCAGATGAAAAACTGCGTTTCAGCTTTTAAAAGGAGCACAGGAGACAATCAGTTTGTGTACAGATAGTGACTGAAGATCGGTATTGTTTCGGGATGGGGAGGGGGGGGCAGGGGCTGTATTACCCAAATAAAAGCATCATACAAAGATGCTCAGGTTAGTTTGCTGCTTATCCAATGATTAAGGACCCCCCCCCCCCCACCCGATCGACCGCTTTTACGTGCTATCTTAGTGTGTGATTTTCCATGGAGCCCCCCCACCCGATCGATATCTTAGTGTGTTATTTTCCATGTCCAATGTCAGCCACAGTGCATTGTGTCTCAGACCAGACCTTTTTTTTTTTTTACTTATTTATAGCAAAAAAGCATAATAAGAAAAATAATGTCCCTTTGATGACTATGTGTGTGATTATGTTTATATTACATTGTGGGGACCAAACGTTCCCCACAATGTCATAAAAACCTGTTATTTTGACAGTATTGGAACATTTTTCAGGTCCTCACAAAGATCTATGAATGCAATCAAAAATGTAAAAATGCCAAAATCACCTGGAGGGGGTGGAGGAATTTTGCAGGAATGAAGGAGGACACTGATACAGATGGGGGGGGCAGTACGGAACAGGAAGCCCGGGTGTTTAACACAGCGCCCCCCCCTTTTCACTGGCTACAGGTTTTAAGTGGGGGACACGGTGTGGCCGTCGCCGATATCAGGGCAGCTTGTCAGAGACATTATATTTGTTCATGTAAAAAGCCTGCAGTGAAATTTAAATCGTTGACACACTTAAATCATTAACCCACGATCTTAATCACGATTCACTGTTCACTCTCTACCTCAGAGTATCTGCTATAGTGGTCGACGGCCTCATGGAATCAGGACTGCTGCAGGTAAACAGGTCCATGGCTGCTACCTGCCGGAAATTACAGGGCCAATCGGGGACGGGATGTGGGAGCGTCGGCACTCTTGGGACGGAGTTACGTCTCTTGAGGCAGGTGCTGCAGGATCCTACTGGCGCCTCCAGTATTTTCCCAATCTGGTCCATGTTAGAGTGAAACATATTATTATTGTTTTTATTATTTTATCATTCATGTATTTCATGTAGTTAAGCAATGTATAATAGTATAATGTTTGTATCCTGTTGTAAAATGCATTCCTGTGAAAAGTAGTGTTTTACTACCTTTTAGGCCAGTTCCTTATCAGTAGTTGGCGTAGAAAACTGCTGTTTCAGATTTTTTAAACAAAGACAGGGACACCCTTTTTACTACCATTGAAACTTGAAACCAGAGGTTCCTGTCTCCCTCCCACTTTCTATCTCCTATCTCCTCATACCTCATTTTCTTTTCCCTATAAATAAAGGAGCAAGGGAATCCCACCCCTTGTAGCTTGCACTGCAGAGTGTGTGACTACCCTTGCAAGTAAAAAGAATAAGTGTTTGTCTCATTCCTTGAGCCGGAGGGTTAGTGTTGGAGTGGAAAGCCTGTCGCTTTCTCCAACAGTCCAGAATGATACATCTCTCACCCGCTGTTTACACTTTTCCATCCCTAAATGTCCTGTATGTATCAGTCTCAGCATTTCAGTCCAGTGTGATATGATGATTTTTCTCCTTTTAGCAGGATGCCGTCTGTGTCTGAGATCTCGTCCTGATGATTCCAGTACTCTATGACAGCAGGGGGGCATCTCTCCCTTGACTTGGGCCACCCTGACAGGGTAACCTGTCTCAGCCCTGACATCTGCTCCTCTCGGGCCGCTGTGGTTCTGATCTCTGCCATTTTTTGGTCCCCCATCAGAGCACTGCTGATCACCGTGTGTATTTTCATACCTTCATTCAGGGACTGGTCGCAGTACTCAGTTGGCTTTCTGGACTGGGTGTCTGTGACTGGGATTTGTTTTTCAGGTTTGTGTGTATTGGTGATATCATCCCTCTGTAACTGCAGTATCATGCGTTGTATCTGTTGAGGTGCAGCTTCGTGAAACTTGAAGTGTTTGCTTTGGGTGTTACGTTTCAGACTTGTCATGGTACATCTGTCGCGTCTGCCATGAGGTTCCATGTATTGAAATATCCCTATTTTCACCAATCAATAGAAGCAGGTGTCTGCACTCTTTCTTTTTTGCGTGTAGCGGTCTGGCGATCATTAGCTCCACATGACGCTGAAAGTTTTTCTTAGCGTGGGGCAGGTTGTATGTATCCCAGTCCCCCTGTAGCGTGGGGATGCCTGTGTGCGCCATCTTCCGTCAGCCATCGGCCATCTTCCGTCAGCCATCAGCCATCTTCCATCATCAGGGCATCTTCTTTATTTAGCTCTGCCTTGCACAATGCAGTGCACTTTATTTACATCGTCACTTCCTCAGGATATTACAGATACAACAGTAAATAGGCAGCCTGTCTGAATGAGTGCAAATGTGTTTCCATTTGTGTTAGCTGGACAGGAACTTATCCGCTTCCACACCAATAATAATATGATGGTGATTTGATTTCGGTGGTATGCAGTCCTGTAAAAATGTTAGGTAGTTCATCACCTTCCTTTTATAGCTGGTGGTTAATAATGAATACAAGGGCCCGTATCACAAAGAGGGATTTCATTCTTAACCTGATAACTTGTCGGATTTAAGGTTGTATGGGCTAAATGGACTTTATCTCCTTTCACTTACATTTAGCCCAGACTACTTTAAATCTGACAAGTTATTCAGCTAAGTCAGAAATCCTGCTTCGTGAAACAGGCCCTAGATTGCGCTTCCTGTCTGTCAGTGCCGCTGATATGTGCACACGCAACATGTGCTGCGCGCTGGGCACTAAGTGCCAGCGGGGGTGCCAAAACAGCCTAATGATCGTTATAATAATCATAATGATGAGTTATTTAAATGTAAGAAGGAACAAGTAAGTAAAAGACAAAGACTAAGGCAGGGAGCAACACAGGAACAACCACAGTAGTACAGCAGCAGCAAACACACACATTGACTGAGGAACCAGTGTGTTTCTCAATACGAAGAACATGAAGATCGTCCGTGTGGTCTTGGCAATGTGTTACGCTGCAGTCATCACCCACAATGCAGTGCGTATGTGAGTGTGTGTGTGCGTGTGTTTGTGTGTATGCATGTGTGTAGTCAACCGGGGGGTGCTGTGTGTATATTTGCTGACCATGTACTGTGTGTATATTTGCTCTGACCATGTGCTGTATGTATATTTGCTCTGATCATGTACTGTGTCTGTATTTGCTTTGATCATGTGCTGTGTGTGTGCATATTTGCTCTGACCAAGTACCATATGTGTATTTGCTCTGACCATGCACTGAATCCCCAGGCAGACACACGTTCAGTCCCACAGTCCCACCCTCCGGAAATGGCCACCCATCAGCCCCAGCCAGGTGTTATGTGGGCGTCCCCTTGGTCTGGTCTAGCCACTTGGAACTTCCTTAATGAGGATCCTGTGAGCCAGATCAGCCTCAGGAAAATGCGCCACATGGCCGTAGTGCAGTAACTGAGGCTCCCTCACAATGCAGGTAATGGGCATCATTCAGGACTCCTCTAGCAACTGCTCATTCGACACAAAGTCAAACCAGTGGTACCCAAGGATTCTCCAAAGAGACACAGTACTGAAGGAGTCCAGTCTTCATCTCAGCTCACTGGAGTCCATGTCTCACAGCCATACAGCAAGACTGGGACTCTAAAGACTTGGACCTTCATCCTCTTGCAAAGATATTGGGAACGCCACACACCCCTTTCCAGTGACCTCACGAACGCCCCATGCTCTTCAAATCCATCTGCTGACTTCATAGAAAGAGTCACCAGAGACATGAATGTCGCTGCTGAGGTAGGTAAATCTCTTGACGAGGTTGACAGAGCCAATGTTCTTGGTTGATCATTTGAATACAGACAGTGTTAGCAAATAATGATCATGGGGGAAGCCAGGGAGAGAATTGGGTCCATTCGACACCACTAGGGTGATAAGGAAGATGATTCAATCATTTGCTCTCACAGGAAGTCTCTGTCCCGTCCCGTCCCTGCCTCAGGATCTTCACACTCCAGGAGGTCACTCTTTATATGTAAAGTAACTCACGTGGTCACTCACATACCTACACGCAGCACCTTGTTGGGGAAGGTCTTTTGGGATATAACCCTAATCCTAGTCCTTAATTTGTATTTGAGCTGCCTTTCAATACCCGGTGTATGTCTACACCGTATCACATTATGTTATTTTATACTGTTCTATATACTATATTAAATATAAGACATTTCTTCTGTCTTTGCATCCTTATTTGGCTAGACCTCCCGAGCGTTACTAAATTAGCACAGGCCCGGGGCAGCTGGACGAGAGCGTGGGACAGCGGCACAGGACCAGCAAGGTGGCAGCAAATATGGACAAAGATCTCTTAGTGAGTGCACTAGTTACAATATATGTTTTTGTCAAACATAATTCCAGAGTAAAAAGGATTATACAGATTAAAAAGCAGAGCTTTCCCGTGGAGAAGCAGCAACGTGTCATTATGTGATACATTAAAAATGATTCCTCCAGCACAAGGTGAGCTATCCCAGCATGCACAGTGACACTGAGGAGTCTGGGTAAGCCCCAAACCCTGGACAGAGGGGCTCAGTCAATGAGGAGGTGAATCTGTACAGAGGGGTCAGTCCATCAGAGGAGACTCTGTAGAAAAACAGAGCACCAGCCCCCTAGTCCAGAGACATTTCTACTCTGCGGGAGTCTGAGGGCTTTATGGATATGAGAGTCTGTTTGTCATTGTGCCAGACAGAGTAACTGACAGGATTACAGCTCAGATTTCATGACTTGTCATTGTGCCCAAGCCGACAGTCCCTCCTTCCTTTTCTCCTGATCCCTTTATATCACTCCTATTTCAGCTCCATCTCCATACCACTCAGCCTTCCAGTAACAGCGGCCAGTCAGATTCTCTCTGCACAGAAGGTTTATTTTTTCCGCTGAGTGAGCAGGATAAATAAAACTGCCTTTATCTGTTATCGAAGTGGTCGTGCTGTCATTCGGGAGGGACTCAGAGTAAAGCCGCTGCTCCTTCGCATTGAGAGGAGCCAGATGAGGTACCTCGGGCATCTGGTCAAGATGTCTCCTGGACGCCTCCCTGGTGAGGTGTTCCGGGCATGTCCCACTGGGAGGGGGTCCTGTGGAAGACCCAGGACACGGTGGAGGGACTATGTCTCTCGGCTGGCCTGGGAACGCCTCGGGATTCCCCCGGATGAGCTGGAGGAAGTGGCCAGGAAGAGGGAAGCCTGAAATCATTTGGAGAATGAAATAGAACAGAACAGAATAGAATAGCTACTTTATTGTCATTCAGATCATAGACCGGTTAGCGCGCATCAGAGCAAAATTACATTGCATTGACTCAGCATTGGCCCAGCAGAGTGTATTAAAAAAGAATACACAGTGGAATAACATAAAATATACATAAGAATATATTAACAGCACTATAGCAGCATAAAAAGAAAATAAAAAGCAGATCTTGAAAGTGACGTGTGGATGGATGGAGAGAGGCAGTGTGGGGGGGGGGGCTGCCATGAGGCATTGAGAGTTCAGGAGCCTAATGGCCTGAGCAGTAAAACTATTACAGAATCGGACTGTCCTGTACCTGATGCTGCGAAGCCTCTTCCCAGAGGGCAGCGGGGAGAACAGTGGGGGTGGGCGGAGTCTCTGATGATGTGTAAATGAGCCTGACTGCATGGATGTTTGTGAAGCCCTCGCTCACGTACCAGTGCCGCTTTCAAGTTTCTAACACCGTGTCTTTTTGTGAAGCCCCCGCTCACGCACCAGTGCCGCTTTCCAGTTTCTAACACCGTGCCTGTTTGTGAAGCCCCCGATCACGTACCAGAACCGCTTTCCAGTTTCTAACACCGATCGTGACAAAGGCGTCCCTCTCAGTGAAAGCAGCACCGAACCCCCTATGAGGAAAACACAAGCCTGCATGGATCTTACCGGAGAACTCAAGCCACGGCTGTGATTGATACCGAGCTGCAGAAAAGCCCCCCCTCTACCTCCAATAAGGGGTCAGGGAGATGCTGTCAGACCTGGGTGAGGGGTGTCCTCACTTAAGGCATCTGGCACTGGGACATGTCTTGGGTATGTGTAGCTGTGCTCAGGCGTGGATTAACAAACAGGCTCACCCAGGCTGCAGCCCAGGGGGCCAGAGCGATCAGGGGCCCCTATTGGCCGACTACTCTGTTTGTTAATTATAATTTTTTAGAACTGATACTTTATTGGCCCTTTGCTTGTGTGCAAGTTGGTGATTGGGTAAAACTCAATGGGGAGACCACTTCTAAATGTATCTCTTTTTTTGGCGCTCTTTTTATGTCCTGTTTGAATTTGCCCCTCTCTGTACAGTTCTTTGGTCTATGCTGTCTACAGTAAATGTGTCTCAAGTGCACAGTGTATGCAGAGTACACGCACTGGATCAGACTGTAATGTTTTAAAGTTGCCTCTATTGTGATGCCTTTATTCAGTGTGTCTCTGTTGTCCTCTTTCTGCTTGCTGCATATGACTGATGTGACAGTGTTAGCTTGTCGGTTTGTTGTCCCCCTCATGTGACGCCTGTCCTCGGTAACAATGGCCACAGCTCATTCCACCTCGTCCCCGGGACCCGGCCACAGTGCCGCCGTCAGTCAGTGGGTTGCGTTTGTTCCTGGTCTCAGCGTAGAAATCTCCTTTACATGGACTCTCCTCACATCCTCTTTGAGTTTAGAGAAATTATTTTATAGTTAATAATACTGTAGCTACTGTAGCTGGTTGAATCAGCAATTAGCCATTAGTTGGTAATTTCAGACCTACTGCAGACACACATTTTACTTTATTTCCTTAAATCACGAGACCTATCAAGTTAAACCTTCATTTATGGGCCAAATGTAAAATGAATCAGAGCAGATGATACATAAACTTGGAATGAAGCCAGTCCTGTGAGGTGATTTATCCAGCAAAATCCAGTGAGCTTCACTTATTCATGGACAGTAGCAGTTTGTGGACTTACTGTACAGGTTTTGTGGATAATGAAAGAATGACTTCTTTGAACTTCCGCTGTACAGGCAAATGTGTTTTTAACTTTTCTTAACAATCTCTGCAGCTGCGTTTGTTACTTAGGCTGCGGTTGTTATCATCTTTCTGGAAAGTGAAATCAAACTGTCCGCAGGTTCCCAGTAACACTAACAAATTCAACAGCAGCTGTTAGTGGCTCTTTCTTACCACAAACCCAAACTTTGCGGTCAGTCCGCTCAGGACATTGAAGCGAAAACTGAGTGTGAGAGTGTCTGACAGTTTTCCTGCTCTTCAGCAAACATCATCACAAGTGTGCAGACCTTGAAAAGCAGAATGTTATGGCGGGTGAGGAAGACTCCTTGTCACTTTCGTCCTTTAATATCCTTCATCCTCACTTGCTACCTTGTTAACATGTCTGTGATCAGGGGACATCCACAGACATTTTTGTGTAAATGGCAGAAACTTTTCCACCGTCTTTATGAAAATGTTGTATCATGCTTTTAGAGAGACTTGTTAAAGAACCGCTTCCCTGTTGTCTCCTGAAGGAGGCCTTACTTGCATCCCACCATAGTACTCCTGGTCAATAAATTTGCTTACTAGAGGTCACCTGTCTCATTGAACATGGGAAGAGCCCTCCTGATTCGCTCATGGCCTCCACCAATGACAGACTGAGAATGGCAGCAAGAGAAGGCAAAGCCAAGGCTGTCATTGGTCCTGGTGGTGAGCTGTCAGAGGGCCGCCTCTGCCCATTGGCCTCTCACTCTGGGCCCTGCAGCTGCTGCCTCTGAAAAAAGGAGCCGATGGAGTTGGGGGAGAATGAGGACATCAGCCAGGCTTGGGTTTCTGGTGCCTGGGGCACAGCCAGGCCCTCCATTCTTCACCAGGAATCTGTGCCCCCCCCCCAGGTGTGCAGATCTGCGTGGGCTGTGTAATGTGTGCGACCGATGGGATCGGCGCTGCAGACGCCGGAAGCCGTAGCGATCAGGTTCAGTCTGCTGCCCTGGAGCCGCCCTCAGTCACTGGCAACAACGTGAGTCTCTCATTGGCGGGACAGAGCAGCACAGGCCCAGGGCAGCGGGACGAGAGCACAGGACAGCGGCTGACAGGCAGTAGGTGTGGTCTGGTGCCGCGTTATTTATGCAGATTGCAGGGGGACCACATGACCACGGGAATATATATGCACTTAACATGTTTATTGGACATAGTGAACATGAGTCGGATACATTCCGTCTGCCACAGAAGTGCAATACCATGGACTCATATCATAAAGCAAGATTTTTTGCTTAGCGGGAGAACTTGGATTTAAGATACCTCGGTTTAAATGCTCTTTATCTTCATTCACTTACAATTAGCACAAACTACCGTAAATCCAACAAATAATCTGACTAATAAAATCCAATTCTAGACCAGTTAATTGGTAGCCATTGTTAGCAATATCACTTGATAACACATTACTTGCGGTGCTTCATGTATAAAACTCAGTAGCAACACGTCCACATTTGGCAGGAATTGTGTGTGCAATTGATTTAATGAATCACAAATGAGAAGTATTGCTTAAACAGGATAAAACTACAACTTTCCATTCTGTTGATAAAGGGCGCAGCCATCTTACATTCTGAACTCTGAACAAACACAACATTTTACAAAACAAAACCAACTCAGACCTGGGTCCACATGCTGCTCCATGTGGTCCACAAAATTAACCAAAAACAATTCTCGCTTATCTGGGGCGAATGTCCCTCCCAGGCAGCGCCACTACACCCCAACTGATATGCAATCTCCTGGCGCTGGCTGTTTGTTCCAGAGAATCCAAGCAGCCAAATCTGACGATTCTGATCCTCGATGCGAATTCGCTGGCTCTCGCTCTCCGTGACCTCCTTCAGCACCTCTCCAGTGCTGACAGCCTCCTCTCCATGGCGAACGCCTCCCGCTTGGCCTCCACGGTGGGATCGAGGGCGCAGTGCAGTAACATTGCAGTAAAGAATATGATCTTTATCATCACTATCAAAGCTGCTGGTTGAATGACTGATGCCAAGAGGTCCACCAGACTGCGGAGGTTACACTGCGGGTGGGGGGGCATTTTGGCAGCATCAGCCTTGAGGGAAATCTACCGTTTGTGTGTTGGACCCATTAAAACACATCTCACATATCTGTCTGAGTCTCGGGGGCTTTTTCAGCAGCATTTAATGTCTGATGCTCATGTTTTTGTGGAATGAAAGAACAATAAAGCAGTTTAATGCTCATTTACTCGGCTTTGAACCCAGGGGTACCGACTCTCACGCATCTGGCGTGACGCTCACACTTCCTGACTGTCAGGCTCACCCAAGAAATCTTAGGGAAAGTTGATATTATTCTATTATAATCTTATAATTAGCTACATCAAACGTGTTGGGGCAGCTTGCAAACCCTACAGACTATTTAGAAAGTAACAATTACCCTGTTACATACATGTAAATGTGTGTGAAGACGTGTCTCAAATTGACAATGTCAGGCCAGCCAGCTGACCAAAGTTGGCAGCCCTGTGAATCTCTGAAATATATGTAAATAACCAGGAAAACCTTTTCCTGCCACTGAATTAGCTTTCATTAGCTTTTCATTCAGGCCACACACTGGTTAATGTTAAATTAGCTAGACAAAAAATAAAGATGCGACTCAGAAATGCCTGAGTGATTAGGTGTCCAAGGCCTGTGAGATACTGGCACCATATCCAAGGTGCCCCATCGCGGGGACTCAAATAAACAGCTTTTGGAAATGGATTCATTTCAACTCAGTACAGAAAGTCACCTCCATACATCCAGACAGGATATCAAGGGCCGTGCTGCATTTAATCGAAAGCTTGTTAAGGTATAGAGGGCTTCATAAATGTCGAGTTTTGCAAGAACAATGAGGTCAATCCTCTTTGCAAGCAGCCAGCTGTAAGAGCATGTTGGATTAGTGAACCAGACATACAATAATAATTGCTTAAACAAGTTGATTTATTTGTCTGTTTTATAATAACACACTGGTCCTTTTTGAATGACCCCTCACTTTATTCAATACAGTTTTCTGATGCCTATTGCTAATGTATGGGCTACAGCATTTGATACGCACTCACAGGATGATAATTCATCGCATGGAGATTTTAGTTTACATTTTTTTCATATTGTGTGTGGTAAGTGCAATAACCAGAGAAAACCTGATAATCTACTCAAACATGTCTAGGCCTGATTTAGACATGGAGTAAAGGCAAGAGAAAATGTTATTTACTGATTTTCAAAGTGTTCTCTCATCAGTAACACTTTACCTGAGGTGCACAAATAATGTAGTAATGTGCTGTAACTTCTGCATTAATTAACCACAAACTAAGTCTTAGTGATCAAGCTTGATCTTGTTCGTAAATATGGCCTCTGCATACGCTGCATCTAACCGCTGCGGTCGCTGGGCAGGAAACGGCAACATCACGTTTATCTCACACATGTACTGCACACCACCCTCACCCATGCGGACAGTAGTAATGGGAATTATGTAATGCTGTTTGTGGATCACAGCTCAGCCTTCAACACCATCGTCCCATTTAGACTGTTCACCAAACCGAGGGACCTGGGTCTGAACTCCCAGCTGTGCAGGTGGGTGTTAGATTTCCTCACTGGTAGACCACAAACAGTGAGAGTGGGACCTCGTGAGTCCCGCACCATCACCCTCAGCACTGGAGCTCCTCAAGGGTGTGTTCTGACCCCCCTGCTCTACACAGTCTACACCTACCGCTGCGTCGCCTCCATCAGCTCCAACACCATTGTGAAAATTGGACTCATCACCGACAACGATGAGTCAGCCTACTTGAGGGAGGTGGAGAACCTGTCGGTATGGTGTAGGTCCAACTGCCTCAGTCAGAAAAACTAAAGAGCTGAGAGTGGACTACAGCAAGAAGAAGCAGCGCTCCTTCTCACCCCTCAACAGTGATCCAGTGGAGAGGGTTGATAACATCAAGTACCTTGGGGTTCTGCTCTCTGAGGGCCTCACTTGGTGTTCACATATCAGCAATCTGGTCACCTGGGCGAGAATACCTGTCTAATTCTGAACCTCATTTATTCAGTAATCTATGTTTTGTCTCCACCTAGTGGCCTCCCTGAAAATCACACATTGTTTCAGAAAAGATCGCTTGTATAGATTGTATGGTCGATGTATAGAATGTTACAGTTTTTCTCAGTCGCTTTGGTGTGTTTCTCAGATCAGAATTAAAATTCTCATAACTATTAGTTCAACCTCCACAACATTTAGTCATTTGTGCACATCATAGTACAGTAGCAATTTCTTCTTTCTCTGAACAAACTGCAAATGATTTTGGACATGTATCAGTTGCTTTCATACATTTTTCTGCTGTTTTTTGACATTTCCATTTGCTTATGTCATGTCAGTCAAAACTAATTATACTTATGGATGCTGAATAGTCGTTCTCAATAAAACTAATAGTCTTAATAATAATAATACATTTTATTTAAAAGCGCCTTTCAAGACACTCAAGAGCACTGTACACAACAAATGATTAAAGAAAACAAACATAAAAGCAGATAATTAGCAAAATCTATATATAACAATCCAAATCTATTCATTATTTAAACGGTTCAAAAAGGTTATGTTGGATAGGCAGTTTTAAACAAGTGAGTTTTGAGTCTAGGTTTAATTAGAGTAAGAGAAGTAATGTTTCTAATGTCAGGAGGAAGCGAATTCCAAAGCCGGGGAGCAGAGCAGCAGAAAGCCC
>JAABNY020000060.1:37794-48836 GCA_015164015.2 Brevimyrus niger
AAGAGCTAGCTTCTGCAGCCGAGGATCGGACCGCCAGGGTCCCCGCCCTCGGCCACTGCCCAGCTTACTTCGCACCCGACCCCTATGGCCCCTCCTATGGGTGGTGAGCCCATTGGAAGGCGGACCCACGTGCCTTGTTCAGGCTGTGCCCGGCCAGGCCCCATGGGTGTAGGCCTGGCCACCAGGCACTCGCCATCGAGCCCCACCCCCAGGCCTGGCTCCAGGAGGGGGCCCCGGTGACCCGCGTCCGGGCTAGGGAAACCGTGAATCTGTGTTTGTATTCATCATAAGGGGTCTGATAAGCCGCACTTTGTCATATTTTGTGAAATAAAAAAGAGGATGTGCCCAAGGATCAGGATATTAATGAGTCTTCACATTCACTTACCAATCAGATAGCATTTCATTCATGTTCATCGGCCAATCAGGGAGTGCTTCTATTATGAATATTAATGAGGTTTCCTTATCCAACATGTAAAACAAAAATTCTGGGAAACCTGGACGTATGGTAACCTCACAGTAGGATTACCATATTTGGTGCCCTGTCACTTACAAAATGTCAAATATAAAAGAAGGAAATAAATTGTTTACATAATTGGATCCGCACTAGTGTCTCCCTTTTTGCAACCCTCTGCCTGATATACATAATATGAAACACAATAAATATGATGTTTAGATACGTCAGGTGGAACATTACAACACAGCTCTCAGAGAGTCACAGTATTCTTATGTTTATGTTGCATGACATCGCCATGCGTAATGGACGTCTGCTGTGTCACACCCCTCATTCCTGCCCCCGTGTCTTCTGTTGCTTGTTTGTGGTGTGGATCACTCCAGCTGCTACTCCCTTGATACTCATGTGCCTCCCAGTGCTGTGCTCCATCTGGCCATTGATATCGTCCTAGTGTGCACACATGCACGAGTTCCACCGCCTTCCTTTTAGCCAGTTGTGCCTTTTGTTTGACCCCACATGTTCTGTTTGGTTTGCCCAGTTCCTGTTTTCTTTCAATAAATCCCCTTATTTGTTTGCCCTTGTACCTACTCCTGCCCAGAAGGGTAGTGCATGGATCATTCCCGGAAGCGAATATGCACTTTGTTTTCCATCTAATGAGAATAATATTGACGTTTTACGGATTATTAGGGGTACGTTTTGGTGGAAAATGTTTAAAATATATGTCTCATTGCACACAGGATTATTCTGAAATACTTCACTGCATATTGTTATAACCTGGACAGCCGCAATCATAAAGTTCTCTGGGTTCCAGCAAATATGCAATTCCTGACTGCATTATACCTATTCACTTATGAGACTGAAATTAATGAGTGCAAAAATAAACACATATTATGTTTGTTGGGTTCTAAGGGTTAATGTTTCCCATTCCTTTCACTTGATATACAAGTCTCTAATTTTTTTCTGCAACTGTAATTCTGCTCGCATGCATCAAGCATGTCTGCCTGTCTCAGCAGGCCTCCTCCTCAGCCTTCACACGTCAGGCCAACCCAAGCTGTATGTTATATGAACAGCTTGCTCTACCGTCACACGACAAATGGAAGAGCAAGTAAGATGTTTAGAGCCAAAAAAAAGAGAAAGGTTGTAGAAATTGCTGGTTAATTGAAAGAAAAGGAAAACACTTCATGGTTGGCCTCTTCTGTCTGTGCCTCACAAAGATCTTAACATCTAGGAGGAGCTCTAATGGCCAACAGTGAACTGAAGGGCCTCATGGCAGCCGGATGCTGATGAGAGAACAGATGATACAAAGTACTGAGGAGCAGGCAGTGAGGCGGAGGAAGAAAATAATTGACTTTGTATCCTACAATAGAATGACAGTAAGTATAGTGGCGATGCAGGCCAGCAGAGCATAGAGCCAAACAGATGGCAACACGACAGCCAGTCACACTTCTTCAATGCCCAAGAATGCCTTCCTTTGGCAGCCACCCTACTTTAATAGAATGTGTGAGTGATCCAAACCCATCTCAGGTCAAATCTTTCCACTTATGTGAGACCAGTTAATTAGCCTCTGAACTGATGCATTGTGAGGTATGGCCAGGTTTTGGATGGATGCCTAACACTCAATATAATGGTTTGAACATAACTGAACAATGCACTGCAAATAACATTGCAGCACAAAACCTTATTCTGCATAAATGTTTTTTTTTTTTTTACAAAGAAATCTCTGTTATGGAAACATTGGCAGCATTTGAATTATTTACCTGCAAGCTCTCTGATTAGATAAGTAAGGGTCAATGCATGCCACTACACTTCGCATCAGACAGTTCTTTGGTTCTGCAACCAAGTGCTCAGAAACGTAGAATGCACAACTCTGAAACTACACCAGTTGTATGTGTATTGCATATTTTTATATTACAATTTGCACAATGTTTGCGAAATTTTCCCAGCCAAATATGTGTTTAATTGTATTTTGTTGCAAGTCTTAATGTCCATGTGAAATGTGAAATTTGATAAATGTGTTTTTTATCTGAATGCTCTGAATGCCGAGTCCTTTTTGTGGCATGAACATCTGAAACTATGCTTATTTATTTAGTGCACATACAAGTTATATGAAAATTTGAAGAATCTTTCCCTGCCAGATGGGTTATATGTATTCATTTGTGTATGTTTTAAAGGTGTCATAGAAAGCATTATTTTCAGTATTTCAAATTGTTCTCTGGGGTCTACATATAAGGTATGTGAACTCAGTTTAGTCGAACAGTACCCAATATCGGATTTAAGATACTGAAGTTTAAATGGAATTTATCTTTCTTTACTTACATTTGGCCCGGACCACCCTAAATTTGACAAGTTTTCCGGCTAAGCAAGAAACCCTGCTTCATGATACAGGCTCCATGCTTGAAAAGGTCATTAATAGTGTTTATATTTTTTATATGTTTACATATTTGTATTCTATTTATTTCTCTTTTGCATTATGATCAACACTTTCTGTGACATAACAGTAAGAACTGTAGCAGATACACTAATGGTATACATGGAGGTTTGGAGAGGTTAGAGAATCAATTCACAAGTCATTAAAGCTGATGATCGTATATTCAGAAATATGCATAACTCAAAGCAACCTAGCAATGATGGATTAGCAATGACAGGAACAGTATTTTGAACTCCTGGCTCTTTCACTTAGAGTACATGCACCAATTCTTTGCCTACAAATATTAACAAACAAGTGACTTTATCTTGCCTGGTGGCTGAGCTCACATTTTGAATGGTTACTGTAGATATGGTTAATCACGATCCTTTTCAGACATTACGCACACACATATACACAGCTGAGAGCAAAGCTTAGGGTTTGAATGCATGAAAAATGTATTTTGAAAGCCATTCGTTTGATAACCATGGATCACTTTGGTTCACTAAATTTGTGTCTGTTCTTTCATCTGCCACCACTGACTAGACTGTGCAGGACTAGGACTAAGTGACATGATTAAATTCCCCCATGACAAATTTAGCCAGGCAAGGGGGATCACCAATGATATATTTTGCCACTTAAAAACACTGCAAAAAGTATCCATGACACACAGTGTAACATTCAATAATGCAACATTATTGTTATTTCGCTTTTTGCGCCCTTCAAATGCAACCAATCAATGATATACATGCATTTTGTTGTGATTCAGATATTGGCGCTCATCCAATCAAAATATGCATTATACACACATAATAAGTGTAGCACTAGTTAAACGTTAGATTCAGCATCACAGGCTATAAGACGTTGCAACCTTTAGTTTTCCTGAAGTGCAATCAACCACTATTTTAAAATGTTTTCTCTCTCTCCCTCCTCTTTGAAAATATGCGTATTAACAGTGATGCTCTCGTTCTCTCTCTCTAAGTATTTCATCTAACTGTATTAGTTTATCAATCTGTTATTTGTACATAATGTCCATGTTCTATTGTTCTTGCCCTATGGAACAACAGGCTTGATATCATTGGCAGTGTGTCACATGCCACTATAGACATCAAGATGTCAGAATTTTTTAAACACTTGTCCTTATTTTTATTAATGCACTATTTCATGTGCAGTTTGTATTGGTATAAAGTATTTGTAGTGTGCATTTGGTTCATGTGCATATGTCTTTATATTGTTTGATTACAGTATTTTACTTAAAATGGTGTTGACAAAATAAATGGGAATTGAATTTCAAATAACATCTGCATATCACGTTGTGTTGACTTAACAGGCCTAATTCATTTCAGGGAAGTTGATATCATAGTGTCATTTAGCTAGTACTACTACAATGGGACATGATGCATTTTTAAGTTTATTTGTGTGTCTTCAATTTTATGTTACAGTTTCATCTACAAATTAAATATAATTGAAGTTACATATTTCCCATTCTTTAGACAGTTGTTGGAGGTGTTAGCTGTTTTGTCAGATGACTTTGGGAACAGTCAGTACCTGTCATGTCAATCCTCAACAGCACATAAAAGTTTGAAAAAATGTTTGAAAAAAAATTGTCAAAAACTTTTTGAGTTATCATCTTAATCGGACAAAGTGTCAAAACTGCCCTTTTTCACACATCACTATGAGGTGTGGTGTGGTCTTCAATTTCAAAGCAATTTTACATCAATGTTTCATTGAACTAACTTTGCTGATATGTAGGACAATGACCAAATCATTTTGTTATGTTGTGGCACTATATTAAATCCTTCATTCCACTTTAAATGGTCATGACTGTAACAATCATTTGCTAACAGCTGCTGAATTTTGCTTCACTCTTCTGATATTAATTTGTCAATATGCACCCACTGCACCATGCATAACCATGCTCCTCATCACATGAGCCAGCGAGTTATCAGTGCCTTTCCAACCCCTCTGTTTATCAAATGATTCTCAGTTACATTGTACCTCAGTCATATCTTCCCACACACTGGCATCTTCATTGAGGCTCACCCTTTGTCACAGGAACTGGCTGAAGGACAGAACATTAACATTTAAATTTGGTTTTTGATGTAGAGACATTTACATTTATATTATGTAATTCCAAAAAGGAGGCACTCTACAGCTCCAAAGATATGCTGCCTGCGTGCAGCAGAATGGTGACACATGTCTGCTTGTCTGCCTTGTGCTCTGCAGCCCCCGCCTCCAAGAAAAGCAGGATTTATTGTAAAGCCTCATCAAAGGATGGGCAGGCAGTCAGGTGATCAAAGATCCTATTCAAATTTAAATAAGGAAGTTTTCAGAGGTAAGGGGTGAGGTCAGTCATGCGGCTGGGTAAAAGTAGCTGAGGTATAACCAGGCCTGAGCATAAGCCCTCCCTGATGAAAATGCGTGCAGTTCAAAATTCACATAGCCTCATTCTGAATATCCATCCATCAACCCATCTGCCCATTCATTTAAAATACCCGTTATCCCATACTGGGTCTCAATCAATCTGAGGATTACTTCAGGAAGTACAGGGCACATGGCAGGGAACATCCTAGACAGGATCCTAGTTCAGGGCAAGCATTCACAATCACATATTCCACATGTTCAGAACAAGGAGGAAAACAGGAAAAGGAGGAAAGGAGGAAACAGGAAAATAAGGGATAAGGATCCAACTCGATACATACAGAGACGGAGACAGAAAGAAAAACTGCAACCCTGGAGGTAATGAGGCTACCACTGAGACACCATGTGACCCCATTCTGAGTATAGAGAAATAAAATTACACATATTCCCCGACAACAGATCTCACCATATGCCAAACAAATCTTAAAAAAGAGTGCATAGGTCACATAGCTAACTATAACTGGGAAATGATGACAGCAAAACACTGATTGTCACAATCAAGTTACAGACTAATTTAAAACTTTTTGTCACTTTGTGACCTCAGCCTGCCTTTACAGAAGTCATCATTTGAATGGCTTCAGCTCCATGCAGCAACAGTCAATGAGTTTTGCATATGCATGCACACATCTACGGAAAGCCTAAGGAAGACTTCTAATGGGTGCAATTTCCTGTTATGAAAATACTTATGATTCTTTTGCATAAACACTGTACCTTTATTTGTAATAACTAATGAAAAAATGTATGCAGTTACAGGCAAACAAAATACAGCACATGATGCAATGGCAGCTTGGGAGTATTTTAAGGGCAAAAGGGACATCAGTACAGTCAGGACCCATTGTAGAGGAAGAAAGATGTTAGCTGTCACTAACCTTATTCTACAAAGCACACAAAACAAAAAAAACTGATTTTATTAAACTGCACAATAATGTGGCTATTAAATGTGCAGTCACACAATTTTAACTGAATTATATCCGTATTTCATATGTGTTTTGGGAAACTGATCTGTGCTTGATGATTGACATGAATCAGAATCAGTGAAAATGAAGGGGGGGCATCCAGGAGGGGCGAACCAATTATTCACTCTGCTCCCAATGAGAAGGTGATGGAATAAAACCCACCACTTTCACTTGGTATGGAGCTGATGTTATGAGGGGCACTAGAAAGGAGGGGAAGTAAAAATTATTCCAATGGTCCCTCAGTGACAGGGGTCCTAAAAAGTTTGGAATATAATTGAACTGATCTGGGTTGGTGGCCCAAAATTATATGCTTTCATGGAGCCCAAAAACGCTACCCAGACCCCTGCTGCACGCACTGACAAGAAAGATCTCTGGGTTTCATCGATTTCTCCTCTGGGCTTTTGGCATCCATCATATGAACTGTTTGTGATTTCAGGAGATGAGGCAAAAAAACAGATCCATACATCCCATTGATTTCAAGCTCTTTTTAAACACTGCTCAATGTATCATTCCAATCTAAGCCATCCTAAAACAATTAGTCATCATGTGCTCCACTTAGGAAGACCATTAGTTATATACACCAATGAGTCAAAACATCGTGAACACCCACAGATGACGTGAATAACAGTGATTATCTCAGAACAACTGCGCTAATCATGATCTGGCAAAAAAAACAGTTGGTTTTTATAACCGACAAGTTGGATGCAGGAGAAATTAGCCAGACAACTGTGTTAGAGCGATTTCCAAAATGGCAAGGCTTGTGGGGTGCTGCTGATCACAGGTGGTGAATATCATCTGACAATGGTTAGAGGAGGGAAAGACCACAAGCTAGGAACAGACTGTCAGGCACCCATGGCTCAATGACGCACAGGGGCAACTGAGGCTGTCCGTCAAGTATGAAGCAACAGAAGGGCTACTGTGCCACAACTGACAGAAGATTTTAATGCTATTGTCACACCATGCAGTGCATCACGCCTTGCAGCATATGGGGCTGCCTATGCTTAACCCTCTGTACTGTCTAAAGCCCATGTAAAGACCAACAGCACATTAGACCTCAACCGACCTTGAGTGTCAGCTGGCCAATTTGTCTTTAGGGACAGGGAATGTAACCTCTCTGGTGGGAAAGGAGCCTGAGCTGGTGGGGAGGTTAGGAAGTACAACATAGAGCATGGGCTCTGGATCCAAACTCCTGGAGAGGCGCTAGACTGTACTACGGGCCATTCCATTGGTGAGAAATGCCAAGCAGTTATGGGTCTACTTGAAACCCCCTAGTTTAGCATCAGTATGTTTGAGTTCACCCTAGTCAATGAGAGGGTCACTTATCTTCGACTTTGAGTTAAGCATGAGCTGTTGTCTGTGCTTATGTACCGAACACCAGGTCAGAGTATCTGGCTTTCTCTGAGGACTTCATTATTCTACTGGGGTACTTTAACACTCACATGGTTAACGATAGTGAAACCTGGAAGAGAGGAATGACCTGTTATTTGACTATTGTGCTAACTACAATATATCCATGGCAAAAACCATGTTCAAACATATAGGTGTTCATATGTACACCTGGCACCAGAGCACCATAATCTGTCTAATATTATTGTATTGTTGAATCTGCAAGTGGCTGTCTTGCTCTTGATGTTGTTTGGCTGTCTTGCAGGCATGCCTCTTCAACATTGCATGGAGGCTGGGGACCATGCCTTTGGATTGGCAGACCGGGTTGGTGGTCCCACTCTATAGCGAAAGAGGACCGGAGGGTGTTGCTTCATCTTCAGGAGAATCACACTACTCAGCCTCATTGGGAAGGTTTGGGAATTTCCAGGGTACTGGAGAGAAGGGTCCATCCATTGTTGGAACCTCAGAACCAAGAAGAAAAATGCAGATTCTGTCATGGTTGTGGAATACTGAAATAGATCTTCACCCTCACAAGGATACTGGAGGTTTCATAGGTTTCATCAGAAACCTGTCCAACTATAGTTTTTGAAATCCAACTACAGTCCAACTACTCTACATGTATTTTGTAAATATATCTGGTTGTGATAAACACATTTTAACCGAGCACTCAAAGTCTCTGTGGTCTCACTATGACACAACAGAAAAAGGACAGCTAGGAACTTCTGTTATATGCACTTGTAAATACTGTAGCTCTTTTTTGGGGCACAGAGAACAGAGAAATCCCAGCTCTGGGAAAGGAATAAAAGCCAATCCATACAATAAAAGCTGCTGTGTTATTATTTGGTAACAGCTTTAACTGATTATTGAAATTCCAGGATTTTCTGTAGGTAGATTACCTTTAAACAGCAGCATTAATTTGACCAAAATGTTGTTTTCTCAAGGCAATGAAGGCTTTTGCAAATTGGAGTTCTGGTCTCTGTTCTCTTTTGGGTTCAGTGCAGCTGACAGGGAGATGACAGAGATTGGGGCTCTAGGTCAAATCCACCTTCTTATCCTCAAGCTGAATAAAAATGAATTTCCATGCATAATCAGTGCCACAGAAGAGGGGACAACAAAGTCACAATGGAACAGGGAGCCTAAGTAAGTCAAATCATGTCATTTATTTATAAAGCACATTTAAAACAAGAGTTGACCCAAAGTGCTTTCCAGTTTAGAAAGAGTTAATTAACACATACTGCATAACTAGTAAAATATAGAAATAAAATAATGTAACAATGAAATAATAAAATAAAATAACATTAATTAAGTAAAAACTATAATACTGTTGTGTCACAACAAATTCACTACATTTTCACAGTACCTCTAACAGCGTGTTCCTATGTTTTAGGCCTTTTGGATTTGAGTGCTTTGAACAGCTCCTATAATCATAAAAAGAAGAAGCTCCAGATCATTGTGTGTGCCTGTCTCAGTGCAGTGGAAAGTCTCACAATAATGTCTTTTTTAACCCTGGATTGTTATATAAGCACTTCACTGAAAATTACTATGTGAATAATAAAAATATTTAAAAATTATATTTTAATTGCCTGGATGGGGAATAAGTATATTTTTGGGAATGGTCTGCCGCCAATGGCGCAGATGCTTTGATTATTAAAACATCAACTCAAAAACTATTTGATGGATCTTTTTTAAACTTTGCATTGTATGGGTGATGAACTGATAAAATTTTGAGACAGAACCCACCCCCTTCCCACATTGAAGCATTGCCACATAATTATAACAAAACAATGGTAGATTTGATTATGATCCCATGAAGACAGTGGGCCCTATTTTCCACCAGCACAAACGCAAAGTGGTTTTACTAGTTTCGTACCAGCACATTTTCACGTTATGCACACATCATCAAAATAGCATGTGTTTTTTCACCCTCTTTCAGCTCATAGGAGTAGTATTTTTTTAAATGAGACATGTTCCATGCGATTCTATTTTAAGGCAGTGAAATGACATTGTGCTTTTTACCAACAAAGACAACATTTAGGGCCCCATTTTCCACCAGCACAAAGCACAACACAAAGTGGTTTTGCTAGTTTCATACTAGGGCATTGTTGATTTTCACGCCACATCTGCACATTGTCAAAATTGCAATGCTTTGCGCTCGTAGGAATAGTATTTTTTAAATGAGGTGTGGCTGGGTGCATTGTTGGTGCATTGTATTTTGATGCAGCAAAATGACATTGCGCTTTTTTTTCACCAAAAAAAAACTATGTCTAAAGTCAGTGGCACACTGTTAAACAGTATTAAAGCGACATGTTTTAGAAATATGAGGGTGCACAATGCTTGTTATTGGCACAGGTCAATAAGTTCTTTATCAGAAGGAAGCACATACCACAATTGGAAGGACATTTGAACTGCTGAAAATGCATTATATATCAGGTGGAACATTGGAAGGTCGCAGCATTCTTTGTGGCATGTTGTATGTCACGTAACATTGCCATGCGTGACAGATGTCTGCTGGACATAAATGAGGACACATTAGAGGACTTTTGAAGGCATGATGCTGAACTGCATGCGCCGATGCCAACAGAGAATATCCCGGCAGCAGAAGAGGCAAGGAGGGATCAGCTGGTAAGGAATCTAAATTGTGAGATGTAGAAAAATAACAGCCCTAATACCTTATTTACCTACATTATTTCAATATTTCAAAACAGCTTAAAAACTGTAGGTTGTGTTTTGCTTGAACAAAGAATGCACTTTTATTTATATTTTGCGAACTGCAGAACCAAAATTAAAATAATAATAAAAACAAGGCTAATTAAATCCTGGTTTCCAGCCGCTGTGCTCATTCAGCAGCGAGCTTCCCCTTCTTCTGACATCATTATACCAATTTCAGCACTGTGCGGATGATCTGGTGATGCCAGAAAACGAGAACACACTTGCTACCTCATCCCATCCCTGCTTCACCTCGAAAGGCTTGAAACGTTCGATGATGTGCTCGCACGCACATTCATTTCCTCCTCCGAAAACCGATCTGTTTTACCAGGCAAACGTGCAATTTCAATAGCAATCTGGCATTAGGACAGTAACGATATTCAAAAATCATAGTTCGGTACGTTTTCGTACAGCAGGGGTAAAAGAGACAAAACATAAACTTCCTTTTTCTTTCTACTATATATACCGTATTTTTCGGACCATGCACTTTTTTCCCCCAGAAGTGGGGGGAGGCGGGAGGAAGTCCCTGCGTCTTATAGTCTGAATATTGCTCTGCTCACATGCTTTAACCTTCTTTTCGCGTCTAATTCAGTTTATACGTCGCTGAAATCTTAATGTAGAATAACGAAAAAACGCTGGGCAAATCCGTAATCTGTCTTCTTTTCAATATTAGGTTAAATTTAAAAAAATCAAACCATGTCATCTTACTTTGTTTTAC
>JAABNY020000061.1:56950-69138 GCA_015164015.2 Brevimyrus niger
ATTGAGAGGGGGGGGGGGCACAGGCGGGGGGGGGGGAGAGGGGCCGATCCGGGGGGGGGGGGGGCAGCGGGAGAGATGTCATTACAATAACAGAGGTCGGCGACTGAGGCAGCGGGGCTGCAATGGAGAGCCCTGAACACCATCAGGTCAGCCGCGCGTTCAGGTCTGAGGCGGCTCCTTAGCGCTACAAGAGAGACAGAACTCTGACGAAACAAAAAAAATAAAATGCCAGTCAGCCATAATACCGTCGTTTCCATCTGACGGGCCTTGAGGAAAGTCAGGCCAAATCGTTTGTGATTCCATGATTGCTTTGCGACTTTTTTTAAAGAAGTAGCTCTTAGCCTTTTTTAAAACTGGAAAAGCTAATAACACTCGACAGTGACCAAAAAAATAAAAATAAAATAATTAAACCAATCAGTCCATTCTGAAGGTGAACAACGAACAGATGTAAGGGAGAAATGGAAGGTTTGAAATGTGTAAAAGCAGAGTGACAACATACTGGTGAGAACACATGATTAGAAGCGTCTGATTTCCCACAATTCAGAAAGTGAAGATGCTAAGTTGCGACATCACCTGCCGCTACTCAGCGAGGCGCTGTGGCGGACCTCTGATTTACCGCTGCAGCATATAATTCAAACATGAAACGTGAGTAGAACGTTCACACGGGGCCCACGGGAGGGGCGTGGATTCCACGTTAAACATAGTAATCGACCCGCCATTGAGGAAAAACATGCCCTCCGTTTACAATATAGAGCCATTTCCTTCGCGAGTTAGCGGCCCCCTGGTTCTTAGAGACGCAGCCGTCTGAAAACAGAAGCCGGTAATTTTGGTACTTTGATGGGGAGAGTCACGCTGTGGTCAGCACGGGGAGGCGGAGGGAGGAATCAGTCTTGTTTAATTATAGCTGGTCTTTGAGAAGAGGAAACACACGCCCCCCCCCCACCACGTTGATATATTTGGTCTCCTAGCCCAGCCTGTTTGTCTCCCGCTGAGCTGAGGTGCTGGTCGGAAATAGTTTGGATCTGGGTGGGTGGATGAGGGGGTGTCTGGATCTCTCAGCCTCCGATAGCCCCTCGCTGTGCGCTCACACGCTGTGTTGCGGCCCCGCGCTCTCGCTACACTCCTGCCCGAATGCTCCCCCAGGCTGGAGCGCATGAAGGGTGCAGAGAGGGTAACGGGGCCTGCAGGAGCAGGATCTTTTCCGATGGCCCGGGTCACAGGTTTGGACGTGCTGCTGCTTCTTACTGCAGAAGACATGCAGGAAAACATGCAGGAAAACATGCAGCCCTGCGTCACAGCAAACGGACGTGAAAAGGCTACAATGCGATCTTGAAAAAACGTGCATTTTTTTTTATTAAATTTTTTTTAAAAGTTGTCCAGGTATACATTACATTGTGGGGACCAAATGTCTACCATAGCCATCCTCACAATGTGATAAAAACCTGTTATTCTGAAGTTATGAGGACCATTTATTTAGTCCCCACCAGGGGAAATTCAGTTTTATAAAAATCTGTGACTGCAAAAGAAAAAGCCTAAAAATGCTAGAAATCTTGTATTTTGTTTGGTTACTTATGGTCAAAGTTAGGGCCGGGTGGGGGGGTTAAGGTCGTCATTGTTGGCATTAGGGTTTCGCCCAATGAAATCAACGGATGGTCCCTACAAAGATATGAATACATACGCGTGTGTGTGTGTGTATGTGGGGGCGGGGGCAGATTGCATGCCCTGCCTGGGCTTCCTTTGGGCATTCTGGTTTCCTCCTACAGCCCAAAGACATGCAGTTAGGCTAATTAGTATCTGTAAACTGGCTGCAGGGTGTGACCGTGTGCCCCGCGCTAATCTGCTCCCCTGTGTGCTGGGTCCGGCGACCCTGTACATTCCGGGACGGGATCCAGAATCCCCCTGTCCCTGCAGTTGGACGAATTGCAGTAAAAACTGAAACTCGAAATAAATATGATTATAAATAACACGCCCACCTTCCAGTCTCTGGAATATAAATAAAACACCCAGCATGATGAACGCCGTGTGTGTCCTAGACCACGGTATTTCTGGTTAAGACTCAATAGGTTCCTGCCTTTGGTCCAAGACATCCAGGTAATGATCCTGATAACAAGCCAGGGTCAAAGGGTGACGGCAGAATGGCTGCTGTGTGGTTAATATGGGCTCTGCTACAGGATAATGAATGCTTTGTTACTCCCCAACACAAAAAAATAGGGGATGATGCTATTAAATCGAGGCCTTTGCAAACAAGGTAATTACTACATCTTTGAAATGAAGTAGCAGCAGCAGAGATTGTCTATCTACCTTGTTAAATATCTGCCGGGCGTTCCCCAGCCAAAACAAGACTGATGTGGTAATTAAAATTCAGAGTACAATTAAAGAAGGAATGGATGTCTTCTTTGTTAGCCGCTAAACGATGACTGTACTGAGCCTGATTTGCCCTGCTGACAGCACAATTAACAGCTAAATAAAACACATAGGAAAGTTCACTACCCAGTTAAATAGTCGTCTCACGGGCTGAAACAGGGCTCGCCTGTGACTGGCTGCGTCGGCGATTTCCGAGGCTGCATGTCGTCCGAGAGACAAATTAGCGTAGCCGATTGTTTTGCGTGTGATCTCGGGTCGGACACTTCGCCCGGCTCCTCGCTGCCCTCGCAGAAGTAAAGAACCCCCCCTCACCCCAACCCCCATCACCCCCTAAAAATGTGCTAGAAGGGATTCCCCCGCGGAAAGGTTTGTTGAGCAATTTTGCTGATCCCTGATCATAAAATGTGCCGAGGGTAAGGGACAGATAGTTCAAAAACGGGACGCGGCGTATTTTTCAATAAGGGAGGATCCCGTAATATACACAATGGGTGTCAGCTTTAGAGCCGATCGATGTCTGTCCACCTTGTCGACAAAGAGCTGGTCCAGGGCCACTCGTCCTTCGTATGCGTCTCTAGGGGCTGTATAGACCTGATGGGGGCCACTTTAACGCAGAATACAGCCCGGAACCCTTCCCTCCGGCTGGCACTTAGGCGGCTGTTTTCCCGCAGAACTCCGGAAGAAGTGACCCCCTGTTTTTTCCTGGCTGCAGCACAGTCTGATTACTGTCACACTGCTGCACTCAGCCTAGCCTGTTTTGTTTGATAAAGGGAAGCAGATCAAAGACACAACTTTCCTAAAGTGTATTTATCTCCCTTTTAAGAAAAATCCCCTTCGTTTTCTCATAATGCACCAAACTGCGCCTTTTTTCCCCCTTTATCTCCGTTCCCAAAACGCATCCTCTTCAGACCTCTATTTTTGTTTCATTCTTCCTCCAAACGGCTTAGCCTCCGCTCCTCTCCCTCTCACGGCCCAGTCCGCGGGCTCTGTTTACTGGGCCCCGATCCGTGTCACGCCGATTTTCGTCTTATGGACGATTCGCTTCTCACATTATATTCGCACTTCTGAATCGTTTATTCTCCATCCTGTTTACTGGCATAGCACGTACTAATGAGATTTCCCCCCCCGGCAATAAGGCCCGTCGCCCTGCAGGCTCCCCTCGCCCGCAATCTGTGTGACACGGTGGAACAGGCAGCAGAATGCGACGTCGCATCGTCGTTTCCAGCAGGATCCACACCTGCATCTCACTGACGTTTCACTCCGCCGCACTCTGTCTTTGACTCTCTCTCTCTCTCTCTTTTTAAACATGCATTTATTTAATTAGCGAGTGCTTTGGATATTTCCCCTGCATTTGTTGCGTAATTTGTTTAGCATGTCTGCATTATGGGTCACAAGGCAGGGAATTACACAACGCACATTTTGTGTCGTAAGAACAGCCCAAGCTACCTCTGAGACAATTTTAGAGCATGCTTGCAAAAATAATTAATCCGGCTCCGCACTGCGTGCTAAACTAAATGTTAGAGGAAAATTTCACCCAAAAATAATATTCACTTTATTTCCAAAGAGTGCATCTAGAGAAAGTTTTATTGTTTCCAAATGCAGGGAAATGGCACTTCTGGTTTCCTGAAAAAGCTGCCCTCTGATATGTCACAGGGAGACCCTTTCATTCTGATCATACCAGAGTCCTGCAGTGGGTCAAATTCACTGGCCCTGCCACTGGCCGTCACTGTCCGAGGCAAGACTGGATACACCCAGCTGGGCATCTTCCCTGGTCCGCCCACCTGCGTCAGCGCGGTCCTTTCTCATTCCCCATCATCACCGTCTTTACGGTAGCATCCCTTCATAGATTACCGAAAGGTCTCTATTCTCCATGAAGTAATTTTACTCAGTGTTCTCTAAGTGTGCCTGTCACTGAAACATATAATGACTTCATAACTGTCAATGGCTTATGGTCAGTTTGCAGAGACATGGATTTTGTGGTTTCTAATGGTCGCAACTGCTTTTTTCACTCCACTACCGAACACGTGATTAGCGATATAAATTGTGCTATCTAGCTAGATGGATTAAGGGGATGAGACAAATCTCGTTGGTTAAGCTTTATTTAATTAGCTTAGCTAGTCGGCTGTGGCGTATGGATTCCTAAGCGTGACATTGCTGTTCGCTTTCATGTAGCTGCTTGTTAAATGTTAGTGAACGATTTAAAAGTAAGTTACTATTATGCAGATTTTAGCTAAACCGATTTCTTTCTTCTGTTTCCTAAATTGCCATGGGATTGTGTAAAAGGTTGCAAACGATTGTGTTCAACTGCATTTGTGAGCTGTCAGCCTGCAGAGGAAATTAGCAAGCTGGAGACGGTGTTCATTATGAGGTATTTTGCAGACATGTAGACAAGAAGTAAAATTATGGGTTCTAGCCTCTCCCTGAAATTTGTTTGAAACCCCCAGTTGGCAAAATCTACCAATTGGTTTAGTCTGGATTGGGGGCCAAGTATACTTTCAAGCGACCCAAACTCTGTAGCGGGGTCCCCACCTGTTGGTTGGGTAACTGGAGGGCCGGACACCCCATAATATTTATTGCTGGGTAAGATTTAAATTCACTACCAAGCACAGATCTTAGGAGCTACTCGGTTCAAAATCTCGACATTGTTTCCATTACAGCCTTGATCGCAATGGAGGGTTCACTTATTAAATCACTCCTGTACATTTTGCGGTTGAAGCTGACGTTAAATACACATCACTGCGGCAGCAGACTCTCCCCCACATGACATAGTACACCGTGGTCACACCCCCCCGCTCCTGAGAGTCACACATGTGGCAGCCCCCCCTCGAACCCCCCGCAGTTTGCTCCCCTCCTTTTTTTAGTTGAGTTGATGTGGTCCTTCCCATAATTCTCTGGGGTCTGCTCCCCCCCCCCCCTCTCATTGCGTCCTTTTAGGCCCGAGAGACGCTCCTACTTGCAGGTTGGATGTAATGGCGGTAAAGAATGCCGTTTGTCATCGGCCCGGCGGCCGGGCGCGTTCCGTGGGCCTGCTGGAGGCGCTGTGGGGGGGGGGGGGGCGAAGGAATATTCCCCACATTGCTTGATGTCACTGAGGCTTAAACTGTTGTCTCGCTATGAGTCTGAAGTGGAGGGAAGAGCTTCTCAGAGGTATGCCCCCCCCCTTACCGCCCCCGCCACCCCCACACGATCCGTGCCAGTGCTTTGGTTCCATGCCACACTCCTTCTCTCCTTTTTTTTTGACCGACCTGACCTCCCAGTGTTCCTCCAAAGCACCTCCTGCGACCGTAGAGAGCAGCTTTGGGGAGCGGGAGGCTGGGGGCAGCGCACAAAGGTGCTAAACAATCAAACAAGACCCATAAGCCTCAGGCTGGGCCTCTCGCCGCGCTTTGAAAACAGGGGCTGTTTAGCGGGGCGGACGGGGAGCGTCGCTGGCGGCGGCGGCGGCGCGGAGCAGCCGGATTGGGTTTCACGCTGAAGCGAGGGCTTGTCGAGACACAGAGAGCGTAAGGAGAGCGGAGAAGCGCGTATTTACACAGAGCGCTCCCCGTTTGTGTAGCTAGCTGGGAAAAAAAAATACGCGGGTGCCAAAGAACACTGTTATCTGCACCTTATGGAAAGTTAAACGCCAGGCCGCGGAGACGGGGGACCGGGGGGGCCGCGCTGATGACTCGCTTCCCTGTATGAATTTAAAAAAGCAAGTAAATTATCGGTTTGAAGTTATCTCATCTTTTATGGCATCGCAGATGAATGCAAAAGACATTCTAGTGTCTGTTGTATAACTGCAGTCTAAATAGTGCTGTATTTGCAAATACACTTTGTGTCCTTTAGATGTAAAATATAAGACTTTCAGTCTGACAAATTACCACAGTGCTGGGTGACTTGCTTTACTTAAACTTACCACTAGATGGCAGTATCACCCTGAAGGTAAAGCAGGTAGGTTTGGGTCTAGCTAAGCAGCTTGCTGAAAAGAAAAGTAGGCCTGCAGCGTGGGTCTCCCTTGGGGGGGAGGGGGGGGGTGACATAGTAAAGTCTGGTGACCCAGGATACCGATATCTATACTTAACACTGCTGCTTTAAAAGTTAGCTGAGTTTCGTCTTACGTCTCGTGTCAAAATATGCATTGAGGCAGCTCATGTACCTCTGCGCTGTTTAGCTGATCAGATGACTATACTTGAAAAGAAAACGGTTTCCATTAGAAACATCTATTTAACTAAATCCACTGATATTCCAAACTTGGCCATCTTCGAGAAGAACTCCTCACGCAGACAATACCAGCAATGACTCCGTAATGGCGCAGCATTAATGGATTAACGATCATTACGATTCGCTGTATCCTCTGGTTATGGATAAGCTTTTAAAGACTCTGCTCTGCTCTGCTGGGTAATAACATGAGTTGTGTGATGTAATGTCCCTATACTGATCACAGTGTCTACCAGACTTATGTTACGTACAGGAGAAGGGGGGGTAATCAGGTCTTTAGATCACCCCCCACCTGGCCGATTTAAACACTCCTCACATAGGCTCTTGCTGCGGTCACTGATACCCCCTAATCTTCACGGAGGACCTGGTCAGCAAGCGGCAACCGGTGTCATCTTACGACTGAACCAGACACTCGTCGGGGTTCAGGGAAACTGAGGGAAATGCAGCCCGGCTGAAGGGCTCGGAGGTCGCCAGCAGGGGGCGTGATGGTGTGAAGCCCCTAGTGGCTGTGTCGAGGATGCGCGGGGAGAGCGGGAAGACACCCCCGTACCCCAGGTCTGTGATGCCCCCACTCCCCATCCGAGGATTTCCGCTGGCAGTCATTCTCAAAAGGTGACGTTTCGTGTTGCGCTTGTACAAACAAGTGCATATGTGCGGCCAATGGCTTGTGGCTTCTTGCGCCCCCCATTTGGGGGAGGGGGGGTCATAAAACGGCTTAGAATGCGTATGGACTTGTGGGCGGGGTCCTCTCAGGGAGAAGGAGGCAATGAGGTTCGAGGGGGTGAGGTGGGATGTGGGGCTCCTGAGGGCCAATGAGGCGGTGATGGGGCAGGGGGCAGGATGCAGGGGGCAGGATGGACAGCGGCCTCTGAGAATTATTCAGTGCTGCTCGATAATTTGCTCCAACTTTACCGGTACAGAGTCGCAGTCCACGAATCCCTGCCAGGGCCTTTGCTTGTTGTACCATGAGCTGGGGGCAAGGGAGGAGTGGGAGGAAGGGTGGAGTGGGATCAAGAGGTCAGAAGCGAAGCACATAGATGATCATCTCGGGGTCCTTACAAGGCCGGCTGAAGTACGGGATCCTTCACGTTGGAATGAATTAGTTGAAGTTTAATAATCTTTCGGTATGAACTACACTAGACTACCTGTCTGAATCAGCAATGCAGTGGAATTCACAGAGAAAAACGTTGCACTTTTACTTGAAGGAAACTATGAGCGGACTGGGGGAAGTGGCCCCTGGCTGAACTGGCAGAACCAGTTTGCGCTCTGTGGTTCCCGGCGACTCCCAGAGTCTCCTGGCGACTCTCAGCCTGTGAGATGTGCATTGAAAGGGGCGTCTCACTTGCTTGGAGGGCCCAGACATGCCACTGTGGAGCCTCCGCGTTTCTGCTCCGCGTTTCTGCTCTGAGATTCTACTTCGCGTTTCCGTTCCACGTTCCTGCTCCGTGTTTCTGCTCCATGCTTCTACTCCATGTTTCCACTGTGTGTTTCCTCTCTGTGTTCCTACTCTGTGTTTTTACTCCATGTTCCCGCTTGGTGTTTCCATTCTTTGTATTCGTCTCCTATTTCAGCTCCGTGTTCCTGGTCAGAGTTCTTGCTCCGTGTTCCTGGTCAGAGTTCTTGCTCTGTGTTCCTGGTCAGAGTTCTTGCTCCGTGTTCCCATTCCATGTTTTCCGCTCCGTGGGTGAAGTGGGGCTTGTGAGCTTCTTTAGGCCTGGCTGCGTTACCCACCTGAGGGGCGCAGGGGACGGCGGGGAGCTGTGCTGGGAGTCCTCTCTCATTGGATCGAGGCATGGCTACACGTGGGCAGGTGATAGGCCGTGAAAACACAAACAGCTTGTCTGCCCTCCCAGCAGATCGTCCCCCTCCCCCTCACCCACCGGGAGACCCTCCCCAAGACCTCTGACACAATTCAAACACTGCGGCCCACACAACATACCCAAATGCCCGGCCCAGGAAGGCATCCTGGTACGGTAATGTCACTGAGCTAATGCCTGAAGCATTTCCACACATGGGGCACAGCCAATATCTGACAGTTTTCACAACAGTCACACTTTATAGTGGGGCACAGTCAAGCACAGGGAATTCACCAGTACGCTGTGTTCGTCCTACAACTATGAAGTTATTTTTCAGAGCGGCTGTAGGGCGGCGAGAAACACTCAGTGACACAGCTGCACATATAAAACCGGCCCAGATATGCCAGCTAACCCTTTTATACTGCTGTTAGTGCCACTGGAAAGATGTATCAATAGATAAACTCACTGACCTGCGGGGGGTGCTCTGATCCTGACGCCCTCAAGAAATTTCAAACAAAATGCACATTTTAAGGGCTTGAGCAAAAAAGTGAGAGTGAGTGCGTGCGCGTGTCTGTATTCACAAGTGTGCGAAGGGGTACTTGATAGCATCCCCCGCCCTCCTGCCGCACGCCGTTCACGCCGCGGGCGCTACGTCACCGGAATCAGCAATCACGTCTCATTTCGGGACATTGATTTATAGCTATAGACACAAACAGCAGTTCTTTTTCTTCTCCCGGTGGACAAACGCGTGGGGAATCAATAGCGCGAGGATCAATTTTCCGACCATTCAGAGATGTCAGTTGCGATGTCGGGTTCCTCGGGACGCGTGTGCCGGGCCGGCGGTCTGAAAGAGGCCCCGCCGACTGATGTTTCAAAGCCGGTCGTGTCTGAATCCTCATTCAGGTCCATCCTGCCTGGCTCCCCTTAAATCTCGCCGGGTCGGATCCGTCGCGACAGGTTTCGTGACGGAGCGGCTCCTTAATTATCCTCCCTCTTTGTGTTAAAGTGGGAGGCATCCATCCATCCATGCCCTGCCTTTATAAATTGGCAATTTCAGGATGTTTGATCTCAGCTTCGGGTTTTTATTGAATCTGTGCGGCCCTGTCTTGCCTCAATAGAAAGGAGGAGAAATCAGCGGCAGTGTTGCACAGGCCTACTGTCGACAACGATACGTCCTGAAACGGTGCAAGGAAGTGGAGATAAAAGGAGGCGCAGAGGTGGAAGAGGAACTAGCTGGGATGTTCTGAAGATCCTTCACAGGCGTTTCACTCAATGTCAGATATATACCTGGAACATCAGGAGAATCAAATTGCAATCCCATGCAAATGTTTGGGAAGTAGTTTGGAGGGTTTTGATGTCGTGCCTGTAATATGAAGGTTGTTGGTTCAAATCTCAGATTTGGTGGAGTGATTTCACTGTTGGGCTCCTGAGTGGCCCCTAACCCCCCTTTTGGCTTCAGGGACTGGCTGTCCCTGCTTTTTGAAGAAATATATGTTGGTTTGGATGAAAGCGTGTGATGAATAAATAAAATTCAAGTGTGCTGTTGTCAGAAATGCATATTGTGCTACTTAGGGACTTAATAGTTAAATGCAAGTTATTAGTAATTCTAGTATTCTAACTAAAATGTGGAAATGAGGTATGTTCTGTGTCTGCAGGCACTATGGTAGATGCAGGGTGGCTTAACGTAATGCACTGAACTTGCAACAGAAATGAAAAATACAGTTGTCCTCTGTGGGGGGTGGGGGTTGGGCGGTATTATATATATTTATTAAAAAAGGAAGTCTTAACTGATGATAGACAGTAGCCTTTGAATGAAAGGCTGAGAAGGCAGTGGTGTTTTCGGTCACAGATTATCTGTTTCTTGTGAACCATGAACACAGTCCACTTTATAAAGAGATCATTTCATCGAAGACTTCCCTTAGATACACAGAGTCATGGAGATCATAGGCTGGGGGAATTAGTCCCATGAACTCCATACACATCCAAGCCTCCATTTAACATCACAGTTAGAGGCATGCAAGGTGCAAACAGGTAGTAAATAAGCAGCGTAGAGATGTAAACTTCATCAACGCGTCAGTTAAGTTTCTGTGCCCATGATTGGAAGGGCAGCCAGGTCTTGTCCTGAAGCAGAGTGATGTCGCCCGTAGGCCCCTAAGTGAGGCCTTTAATCTCCAAAAGCTCCAGGAACTGTCTGACCTGCTCTCTCAGTTGTATGATGCTTTGGATAAAAGCGTCTGCTAAATATGTAAATGCAAAATGGGCTCTGAGTTTGTGTCAAGCAGCTGGTCCTGACCCTATGACCCTTGATATATCTGGATAGGGAAGTCTGTGTTTCTCCCACCCCCAGAATCACCTTTTCTGGATTGTGATTGGTTCAGCAAATCTTAATGTTTTCCACTATCCACAAGGTTATATTTTGGGAGCTGATGTACAGATTTGACAACCCACAATCCTGTTCTAATGTTCAAACTGCTTCAATAAACACACTTGAATATTAGTCTTCCTAATGTTGAATGGATGTCCTCTTTGATCTGTGAAGGATGGAGGACCGGAAGGATGGATGCAGACGTCTTGAAGATGTGCCCTGGGTTCTTGTGCTCAGCCTTTGGCTCTCTAAAGGCACCCTGACCCTGGTGAGAAGATCTTCCCCTGTTCTGTCTGGCTTTAGCAGAATCCCTGTACCCTGTCCTGCATGAAACATGGCTGGCTGGCTTCTGAAGAGCCACTCCTGTTCCTGGTATTTACCTGAGAAGAGGTGTGGCTCATCAGACGCCAGGCAGGATAGATAGCCTACTGGAGAGTAGCTCTACTGGGGAATAGCTCTCCGGGATCAGTTGAAGACCTCTGATGTAAATTAAGGCAGACTTGTTTGTGCCTGTTAAAGGACCCCAGTAAATCTTTGTCTCCTCTTTCAGAAAGTAGTGGTTTACATGTCAGGCTGCTTGGGAACCTTCTTAACTCTTAGGATGTAATACAAAATGTTTCTTTTAGAAACAACTACGCACAGTACTGTTAAACAATAACGATATAGAGGCATGTAAAATTATATACTTAATTGAATATATATATATATACACACACACACAGTATATATTCAAAATGAAAACATACGGATTATTAATAACTTTACATTGAATGTCACATTGGTACCTTTTTGTTGCAAAGTGGGTGGCTGTTTCAGCAGATGGTCAGTTTGGTGAAATCTGCACTGTTCATATAAACCGCCTTGTGGTGGAATGCGATTAGGCGAGCAGTTACATTTGCACCAACATTAGCATTTACTTTTACCTATCAGACGCATTTGTCCAAGGGGACGTAGATGTGAGCGAGTGGCGCGTTGTGAACACGAGTGCTGCTGAGGAGTCGACTCAGCGTAAGTGTGGCTAGGCTTCCAGTGAGCGGCCAGGTACAAGCAGGAGCAGGAGCTACACAAGAACTTCGGGCAAAACAAGAACCTAACAAGGAACAGAGAGACATCAGGCTGGTACAGATGTTCATGAAGGCATCCTCAGGTTACGAATGTGTTCCATTCCCTAAGTCTGTCTTTAGGTCAAATTTGTCGGTAAGTCAGAACAATAACAATACAGTACATAGTAATAGTACTTAAAACACAGTACTAACAAGAGTAACTACATACAGTACATAGTAACAGTACTTAAAACACAGTACTAACAAGAGTAACTACATACAGTACATAGTAACAGTACTTAAAACACAGTACTAACAAGAGTAACTACATACAGTACATAGTAACAGTACTTAAAACACAGTACTAACAAGAGTAACTACATACAGTACATAGTAACAGTACTTAAAACACAGTACTAACAA
>JAABNY020000061.1:80357-97927 GCA_015164015.2 Brevimyrus niger
TCCCCCCCCCCCCTTACGCTCCCCGGAGGGGGAGGAAGAGGGGAGGGGCGGCGGGGGGGGGGGGGGGGGGGGGCGGGAAGGGGGGGGCAAATCACGCATGGAGTCTTGGAATGCATGTCTGTTCACGTGAGCGGGTGCACGAGCGTTTGTGTTGAGGCGTGACTCTGTGTGTGTGTCTGAGTGGTCTGCTACCCGTTCAGCCTCCCCAGGCGTACAGATGCATTAACTGTGTTACTGAGGCCCGGCGTGTGCTTGGTCCCTGCATGTGACCAGGCCTCTCCTTCATTGCCAGGCTGGTTCCTGGAAACGTGCGTCGCAAACGCAGTGAGCCGTGCGGCCTGGTGGATTGGGGCGGAGGGGGAGGGTTGGGGCAAATGCTCAATGCTCTGCTTTCTCTTTCAACCCCAGCCCCGTACACAGAGGTTCAGGGAAGATAGCAGAGCTTCATGTGTGTCACTCGTTACTGCAGCGTGCAGGTTTACTGGCACTGACTGACAGTCGAGTACAGGCTGGAGTAACTTTAGAGTAATAATAATAATAATACTAATGAATCAATGAAGTTGGCTAACCCTTGGTAGTTATAATAGCCTCTAATCTTCTAGGAAGGCTTTCCATTAGATGCTGGCACACTGCTGGTGGAATTTACTGCCATCCAGATTGGGTATTGATGTCGGGTGATCAGGGCCCGGTTTCTCGAAACCTTCTTAACGGTACATCGTTCGTAAGTTCTACCTTTTTAACATCTTTTAACATAGAACTTATGAACAACGCAGCGTTAAGAAGTTTTCGAGACTCTCACTCCAGGTCCCCTTCTGTGAGCTTGCATGGCCAACATTTCAGAGCTGAACTCGCTCCCAGACGTTTCGACCAGGATGACTGTAGCGGGGCAGAAATGTGGCAAAGTGTGTGCTTAAATATACACCTGTGTCGACAATAGGGCGTGGAATAATTTGGCAATTCCTCTAATGAATAAGAGTGTCTTTATAGTGTAATTTCCCCAGTTTTAAGTAGAGACCATAGATTTATACGTATATATGTATAACCATATAAATGATTGAAGTAGTACTTTCAGAATATTGTTTACTGCTAGATAGAAATAACCATTGTTTTGGTAAATTTCCCAGACTAATGGTTTAACCTCTGTTGTTCTGTAGCAGGAAATACAAAAAGCAATAATAGTACCTTGTTAAAAAATATCCGTTCTGGGGCCTTGGCTGTTGGTGGCATCAGGGCCATATCCATGCGAGTCAGACGCTGCTCTTCCTCCTCGGCGAGCTCTCAGTCGGCCCGTCGCGGCACGCCGATGTCTGGCTGCTCACCGCCAAGCCGGGTCCGACTCAGGAACCCTGGAAAAAAAGAAAAAAGCAGCGAAGGCGGGCCAGTGACTGCAGGCTCGACAGCTGGCGCTCGCTGGAAGGACCCATGGCAGCCGATAATAAATCCATGGCAGTTAATTTTCACTGCTGACGTGTGGAGAGGATAGTAACACCCTACCACCAGGTAAAGCCATTTTCCCCTAATATAAATGTCTTAAGTGGTGCTTTAAAGTTACAGCGTACACTAACTTGCAGAATAAGAAGCATTTAAAAGGTATACCTGGCGAGTGTATTTCATACACAGCCGGGTAACGGTTTTGGAAATTCAGCTCAGTTGTTTGTAAGTTTAACTCTAAATAAACCTGGAGTAAAGGAAAGAAAAATGAAAGGCTTGTGGGAAAAGCCTTGTGTCGTGTTCCCCTCACATCAAAGGTGCAGAGTGTTTCTGCTTTGAATTTCACATCGGGGTTTCGGTACTTGTCCCGCAGTCAGGTAAGGTTTTTCACCGGCTGGCCAATCACAAGACCCAAGACTAGCAGAGAGCATGATGGGTAGCTATACAATCACGGTCCTCTGCCCCATGAACCCAGGTTAACTACCAGTGGGTTATTTCTGCTTAAATCTAGACATAAAGCTCACGGCACTGCTTGAGAGTGCAGTTACAGTACACTGCATAGTAACTATATTAGGCACCGCAGAAACACATTTCACTGCAGCCCCAGACAAAAGCCATCTACATTTTAATAAAATGTAAAGATAAACAGCAGGAACAGTACTGAAAAATTAAATGCTGTCATGAAAAATTAATGCTGTCACTTCTGTCTGAACCATTTTGAGGCAACATAGGATGTTATTTGACCTGTATTACAGTTCAGTTTTATTGGTGGAGCATTTTATGAACGTGACTGTCATGAGATACTCGTAAGAGTGATTTTGCTTTTTTTTCCCTTCTTAGAAAAAAAGGTACAAATAATTAAACTCTAGAAATGTAAAAAATAACTTTGCACATTGAAATACCACAGAATGTGCTCAACTGTCCTTGGTAAGTGATCACACAACATCCAAAACAACCATCACGAACTAACTGGAAACAGAAATACCGTAATTTCCCTAAAAGCATGGATCGTGTGTAAATTTTGTTGTATTCTTTAGAAGTGTTAATATCCAAGAGACAACTAAGTTAGTGACATTAAAAAGTCCTCCGTTCCGTCTCTCGGAAACTTAAAGAAGTTGTTGGCCATGTTCACGCATTACAGAGTGAGCTCTTCACTGCTGACTGTGGAGTCTATTATGAGGACGGGATGGCTAGGATTAGCTCTGTCATAGCGTGAATGAGGACACCCTTTCAGCGTGTTTGTCCCCTTTTTGTGTTTTATTGCTGCTCTGTGTGGCAGACTTAAATGGAAGTCGAATGTGCAATTATCCATAAATTCACGGGGCTCATGGGAACCTCGGCAGGGAGATACTGCCGCTGTGGAATTCTCCTCCGTCAGACAAGGCTGGAGCTTGTGGGGACCCATCCGCGGCGCCTCCGCTGTGCTGGCCGCCTTCGAGGCTCTTTGTGTCCGAGGAAAATGGAGTGGCCCGCGAGGGTCCCCAAAACAAAACGAGGTCCTTCGACCCCCAACGGGCTTCAGAATCTCCTTTGTTTCCATCATGAATGACGGCAAAAACATTTTATGCATATTAATATAGGAAGGCTTTGTGATGGTGGCCATCATGTGTATCTCGGTCAAAGGCTATACCAATTTGGCTGTGATCCAATAATTGCATGGATTTTTTGGTTCAAGTAATGCTTTTCTACGTACAGGTATTTCTTTAAAGGGTTTGTAGGATTTTGAGTTTGATATCATCATGTGACGTGAATGGCAGAATTCCAGACAGCGTAATGACTGTCGGGGGAAGTTTGTAGGATGGTTTGCCAACATGTTTCATACTGCGCGGTGTTATCGCCATACCATGCGCTGAGGTACAAAAAAAATGTTTGTCGTATGCGGTTTTAGCTTTTTATTTGCTAATTGTTTACTTGTAGCAGTCAGAGATTTATGAACTCCGTCTCTTGCAAATCATGTGACCGTAACAGCCTACAATGACCTACAACATAAATCATTAGAAGAGAAGAAATACAGGCTATGGTTTGACTGTATACCTCACATTCAACAAACATCACTGAGTCCTTGAAATATATAGTTTGTAGGCTGACCCATGTCAAGCTGTTGCAAAATATAAGACATCTTGTGTACAGATAAATGAATTAATACGAAATTTTAAAATAAATTCTTGGAGTAAATGTTCTGTCTTCATTTCTTCCAGAAATGGGAACGGGGTTTAAAATAAAGCTCTGGCCTGTACTTAACAGTTTGGTTTCCGGGCCAGAGGATAAACTGTTTTCTCACACAAATAACACCCAACTATTTAGAGCAACTGAGTGACTTCAGAACAACATTTATTTACTCTTCTCGTATGAGCATGATTACCAGGAACTGAAGTATTTTTGGAGATTTGTGCATGTATATACGTAGTCGCTGGATTCTCACTGTTGCAAACAAAAAAGACACTAAAAACCTTGGAAAATTTTTGTCTATTTATCACTTGTAAGAAAAAAAATCATAGAAACAGACCAACGCCCTTTTTTGGAAGCAGAATTCTGCGGCTGTGGCTTCACAGACATGCACAGCACACGACATCATCAGGCTAGGCATTGTTCTGCCTTTTCCCTTAGTGCCATGGCAACTGGGGAGTGTTTGTCTATAGATTGGTAACGCATCACGGTCCAGCTCGAGGTCCTCCACAGTCAAACTCCTCTGCGCTGCAGACAAAGTGACGTTTTGGCTCGAGCTGCGTTTTCCGGGCCAGGAGCCCCTTCAGAAACGCAACTAGATCCACGCGTTAAGTTTTTCCGTCACGGCCAGCTTTAGTCCGATTCGTGGGGACTTGTATACTTGAACTAATCTCTAAAATGTGGAGTGGCTGGAAGCCCCAGTGACTCCGTGAAGGGGACGGCCCAGCGACTCATCGCTACTTAATCAGGGATTTAGCGTTTGAAAAGAGGGCTTGGGCGCAGGCCGACGTGTAGGAAACCACTTCGGCCCTATGACAGAGCCCATTATTCAAAGCTGTATGGTGCTGCTTCACCACAATGAAGAGGTTTGTGCTATTAACCTGAAGGCACAGGGGGGATAAAAGGTGATCTGTCACGAGGGCCCGTGGTCACGCCCTGAGACAGAAAGTGATGAAGGTCCTCGTTCTCTCCAATGAGCCGTCCGCAGAGAAGCCCGAGACTAATGACCTGTCGGTCCAAACAACGCTCATCTATAACAATGGGGCTGACCGGAAAAAATACTGTCCTACCTTCAGGTCAGTCTATTTCCAACCACTGACACGAGCTGGTCACATGGCAGGGCCCCCGGGGTCATGACCTTCATTATGTGAAGCGGAGAAATACTCGGATGGGGTAAAATATAACTAAGATGATTTATGAGGCATTATTCAAGTGTCACTGACAACAAAAAAAACCCCATTTAATTGAGACTTTTATATTCTATTTATATAATTTGAATGTTTTTCGCACAGAACAGCGAGGCTGTTTTACACTTTACTACTGCCAGTTCCCATTAACAGTGATGTTCCTTTCAAAGACACACTTTACGTGCAAAGCATAATCATGTGCTCTAATCGGCAAAATAATCCAGTATGCTTCTCTTGTATTTTGCTTTAAATTCCCCAAGAACTGGAAATCTCAGGTTACGAACGCGAGTCGACGCTTATATGGCGTTTCCTCTACCGTCCAGGTTCTGTCCTCATCCGGCTCCCGGAATGAAACCTGAGAACCTTCAGATCAACCAGCTGATCCCCGCGACGTGATTGGCCGGGACGGGCGGTGAAATCCCATGCTCCCCTTGAGGTGAACCCCGGCCGTTCTGCGGGAAGGTTAGGCCGAGCCGCCCGCTCTAGCTGTTTTCCATTACAACGACAGACTTGGCACCTCCAGCATCTTGCCCCGTCCAAAGGCCAGATGTTTGTGGCAGGGTACCAGGTAATGCCGGGGGCCGTCGGTGGTGGTTACTTTTCGGGGGGGGGGCAATATTTCAGCTATTTTATAATTGAGCCCTTGGCCTCCGAAAGCCGCAGCGCTAATTGCGTGGTCGTTGGAAATCGCTCATCTGAGGCTGAGCTCACCGCAGACTCGCAGGATCCCAGCACATAACTGGGCGATTGAGACGCCCCCCCACCCCAACAGCCGAGGAGGGTGGGGGGCAGGCTAGATCACTTTTCATTTGTCACCCTCAGGGATACGAGGACATGAGCTTTTCTCACGAGGAGAAGACAGTTAGCATTTAGCATCTGCTGCCAACTCGCGCATGGTCTCCTTGTGATCCAGCTTTACCAAACTGAGACATACTCTGAATACAGGTAACTAAGTAAGCTCCCCAGTAAACTTGATGAAGAAGAGCACAGCACTGGAAAACTAGCATGAAAATGATTCAGTAAACTTTGGAAATGGGATAGTGGCTGTACCAGCTCGCTGGATTGTAAGGGCTGCTGTGGCCGGGGTATGGCGAGACCCCGTTTAAGGAGGGACTCCTCAGAGGTTAAGCAAGGACAAAGAAGTGAAAGATGGAAAAGGGAAAACTGGCCCGGATGCAGAGGCGACTCTCTAGGAACAGAGAGAATTATGGGAATGGAACTGCTTTTCCGCGTAGGGGAGCTGAAGCCGATTCAGACTAAGTGTACTTATGGCAATGAAATATATTTCATCCCTCCAAGTAATTCCCATATAATCTAGTGGGCTGGAATGAGAGTATTCATCACCCAACTGGACCCGGAGACTCACTGACCTGGCAATATCTTCATGTTTGTGATGCTTTAAGAGTTCCTCAAATGGGTAATACTATGATGGGGGTGGGATATTGCTGGCAGCCAAGTAAAGTAAATCTATCTGCAGAAGGACAGGTGGGGGAGCCTTGTTATCTTTTCACATGTGTCTGGTTCCCCTTTTCCCAAAATCCTCTGCTGTTTCTTGTGTTTTCACATCACAGCTCATTTCCTCTCTCTGTATGGGGGGGCAGAAGTAAACCGCTCGTTCACGAGTGCAGCTATGAGGTCAGAAAGGTCCCGGCACCCCCCTCGGCGCTGGCGAAAATCACGTATAAACAAGCGAAATAAAATTCCGACTACCGATGTAATCATTTACCCGGAAAAAAACCCCACAGTGCCGCTAATATGGCCCGTACAGGAAATGATCAAACGCAGTGAGCGAGATGGGGGCCCCCGCGACTCGCCCGCTTTCATCTGCTTCCTGCGCCGCGTTCTGCGTTTGCCGAGAGTGTTTAAGGTCTGCGAGCGGCAGTGGGGTCTGTGCCTGGCAGCTGGCCCTCATTAGCACTCTTCCTCCTGATTGCTTCCGTGTGTTAATGTAGCGTAAGGGAGCATTAGCCGTCGCTTGCTCCACGCCGCGCTGCACCCCGACTCGCTGGCCAGTTCTACAGCTCATCCAAGATTGGCTTTCTCTTCTCGGTGCGATCCTGACTGGCTCTCATTTAAATGTGACAGGCGAAGGTTTCTGCAGAGGAGAGGGCGGAGTTTGGAAAGGGCCTCTGTTGAGTGAGAGAAGGGCAATTAAACAGATTGCATGACACCATTCATGATGTCATAGTGCGCTAAGACCCCGCTGATACATAAACAAAATGCTGATTTGCCAGACATTTTCTCTGCTCACTGCTTTGGAGTAAAATGTCTGGCAACTGGAACAACTGGGCTTAAGGGCCTTATTCAAAGGCCCACCATTGAAATCACTCTGCCAGACCTGGGATTTGAACCAATGACCATCCTATCACAAATACTGGATCCTAACCTTCTGAGCCACACACCATAGAAAGAACAGCGTACTGAGCTCAGTAACCCCATGAGGCACCTCTGTACCGCCGTTTTCCATCATACAGGTCACTCCAGCCCCCATCTGAAGCCCCCCCAGCCGCCGGGGGTTAAAGCGACGCGAGTTATCGGCCCGGCGCTCTGATGGAACGCGTAACTTGATGCAGACGGGCCCGGCGATGACCAAGCAGTGAAGGGTGAGACAGGGTGGGGATGGGGGAGCTGCATTAATGGTCGCGATCTGAACCAGATTTAACCATAATTTAAAGCTGACTACCCAGATTTCAACAATCTTCCCTTTGATGGGGGGAACAGAGCATGGCGATTTTAATCAGGACTGCAAGCGGTACAGAAGAGCACCTGTTCTCTGCACAGGTGAACAGTTCAGTATAGGAGGCGAGATTCTAGCAGCCGGAAAAGCCTCCTCTGTCCGTCGCAGCCCCCTCTCCTGCACAAATGACTCAAAGCGAGAGATTCTCCGCATTTTCACTCCCAGCGGTATTCGCAGCTTTAAGAGATCCTGCAGGTTCTGCTGTTCTGGAGAGCCAAAAAGAGACTTTTCCGAATCTGTCCCACCATCTTTTCAGAGGATTCAGCCACGGTCATAAATTGAAGCCAGTTTGCGTATAATCATACATATTCGAGGCCCCTGTAAAGTGCTGGGGGCCCCTAAATCTGCCAGATGGTGAGCAAAACGATGGTCAGGGACAGGCTGCCGAGGTCTGAGCAGAGGCCTCTCTGTGTTTGAGGGACATGTGTTTTAGCTGTGGTGTTTTCATTTGAACGCACACTCCAAATTTGGATCTCTGGCATGCCGGAATCCCCTGTGACTTGGGCTGATTAACGGTGTACATACACCCCCACCCCCCCATCCCACCAGAGTCTTGACTTCCAGCTGAGAAACATCTTGTCTTTGAGGTTGGAGACTTTGAAGGCTCGCGAGTCCCTGTCAAATATATCTAGCATTTCAGCCGAGGTCATGAGAGTATTAAAAGAGAAGGGGGCGCTACACCAGAGAAGAGCCTCCCAAAAACCACAGAATAGAATTAGCAGAGGGTTGGAGCGTCTAATTAACACACCTGCCTCTGACGTGTGACCATCAAAGCCGACTTCTGCTCGTTTCCTCATAATTGATAGGAGAATGCCAGCAAATTAAAAACGCGATGCACCTCAAACGGCCTTAAGTGAATGATAAATCTATCAGACGGAGAATGAGCTGTCCTCCTCAGCTGATAATTATTTAAGCCGCGATGATTTAGGTAGGATTTGGGTTGATTATTGTCATCAGCATTATGTGTTCTGGCTGACTGCATAATTAAGAGAGCGAGGGGAAAAGGACAGATGAGGTTTCCAAATGAGCAGATCATTTCTGGGTTTTGGAAGCACTAGCAAAAGCAGCAGGCTAACAGCTGAGCTGGGAACAATTATTCTAATGACCTGACAAATGCAGATGCCGTAAATTAGATTTTTACCCGCAGCTGGTTACTACGCAGAACCAGCGGTGCCCCCTCCCCCGCCTGCCACCTTCATGCCAGCACCTTTCATGATATCCAAAGGGTAAAAGATGCACATTCTTTTCTGAGGTTCCCTAAAATGGAGGGATGACAGAGATGGAGGTCACCGCTTTTCTTGTCCTGACGTAACCGTCCTTTCAGTTGGACAGCGTGCGGGGATCGCGTGCCGACGTCATGCTTAAGATCGTGGCGCTGTCGCTCTACACGGCTGCAGTGTTTACATTGATAGACGAACGTGGACGAACGTGGACGAACGTGGACGTGGTCTTTCACGTCACTGTCTTCACTGGACTGCTCAGTGCCTGATCTGTTTTCACTGAATTAAACTTAGTTATTATGCTTCACAAAAGCACGTTTTCAAGTGAATTTGATAAAAAAAAAGTAAAAAATAATTTAAGATATTGCATATCAGACATATATTTCATGTATTTAGGTTATAAGACACATATAGACTATGCATAATGCAAATTATTTTATTCTATGGACATTGGAATTTTGAATTAATGTTACGCTGTTTTTCAGGTTTTTACAAGCGGGATAAAGTTTCCGATGTCTTCCCAGGATGCCTTAGGAAAAGTGTTTGGCATGAAACTGTTTTTTGGGAAACAGGATGCCACTTTCTCTAAGACGTTGCACTCATTACTCCGTCGCTTTGATCCAAAACACCTTACGACAGAGGGAAGAGTTACAGTTCAGATGTATTTAGAGGGATTTGAACCTACAACTGTTGCATCCTGCATTATCAGCGGAGTTACTGGAGAAACACAATAAGGGCATTGCTGTCTTTAAGAATAATACCACATACTTTGGGCTACTTCGCCGAGGAGAGATGGTGAGCATGAGAGACAGATGCAAGATACTCAACCCTACGCACACGACGAGAATGAAACCAAATTTATTTTTCCATCTGTTTTGATATGTGAGCTGGTTCATAATTTCCATTTACAAACCTTTCAGATGTGTTTAAACAGTTTATTCGGTAATGTATGTATGGTGATTTCACTTTGAAGAACAAAGCGATCTGTTCGCTTGTGTAATAACACATTTCTCTAATCATTCCTGCACTACGCCGCTATGTTTTCTTTGCCCCCATGTTGTAAATTACCAGAAAAAAAACACAGATATGTTTCTGGTGGACTGTTCCTTTCTGCCTCTAGTGAGCTCTAGCCCATATTTGGAAAGCAGATTTCCAAAGAGGAAAGGGCGCTGGCTGGCTATTTTATCCACACGTGATGGTTGGAGGGGGCAGGTGTACAGGCAGACATGAGTTTAAAAAGCAGTCTGTCAGTGGGCGGGGCCTGCCTCTCCCCTTTCCAGGAAGCCCTAATGGCGGCAATCAGAGGGTACTGGTGTTCCTTCCAGCGCTGTTCGGGTGACCTTGGGTGACACACAGGACCGGTGGATGCTTTACAAAATGGCCGTGCTCTCATAGCGAGGCGCCTGGCCTTCCCCTCGTAAGACATAAGTGCGAGAGCAGGTTCCGTCAATCTCCCAGAACCCTTCTCATCCCCCAAATGGGTCGGATAGGTTCTTCATCAGTCTAACCTCTACCCATTGTCACTGTTCACTGCATAAGCACTGCAATGCTGTCTCTCACCGTTATTGTTTAACTTCACTGTAACATCTGCGTTTGTTTTAATTTTTTTTTTTTGTTTTCCAAGTGCCACACAAATCAAATCCATAAATCATCATCATTGTTGCGTTTAAATTGAAAAATATTCAGACAGGAATTTACAAGTAGTAGAGAAGTAATAGAAGGACAGAGAGCAACAGATGGGTTCCTTTCTGCCTTTCACCCCCAATTTTCCCACAAATTATTACACTTTTTCCCCATTTAAAACACTGGCTTACATGATGTGCTCAGCAATATGAAAAGACAGAATATAGCAGGGCGATTTTTGAAAAAAGTCTGTCGGCGAAAAAGCAGCTGGTTTGGTTATGGACGTATTTTAATGCTTTACATCGGGATTCCTGAATAAACTCAGGATCTACCGAGTTTTATTATGGATTAAACAATGAGACGGATGAAGTTGAGAGGGATTTCAGGTTTAAGGTTCCACAAAGGGCCCTTAAGCGGAAAACATCCCTACTGGGAAAAATGAAAGCAGGTTTTCTTTGCCCTGGCTGCATCACGCCAATTTGGCTGCATCAAATAAAATTTCTTTGCCACAAAGTGCGTTAAAAATCAACACCGGCGCGGAAATGCCGTCGGTGTGCCGAAGCCGACGGTCGGATTTCCCAGAGGGCCGTCAGCTGGTGTGACAAACCCTCATCTTGCGAAGGAGTTTTTGGTTACAGAAGATGCTTCTGTGACTTCCCTGCTGTCATCTTCTGACAGTGTCCGATTTTCTGAGTTTCCACACGTTGACGTTCGCCGGGCTTCCGTAATCCGCCGTGGCCCGCTAATGCGACGGGGGGAGGGGCTGGACCTCCTGCACCTACCCTCCTCCCTCTGTCTGGGGAGGACCTTTCCTGCGGTCGCAGTGACTAATGCGGACGGAGCCCATGCCAGGCCTTGGCGTTGGAGAGCAGCACCTTGCTGTGGCCGCTTTTCCGGCTCCATCTCAAAGTATCTACGTCCCAGAGTCGGTCGGACGGCTTCCACCGTCGGCGGCAGAAGGGATTTAAAATGGAGACAGAATTGGCCAGTCTTGCCAAGCCTATTGCACATGTCTGGAAACTTTTTTTTTAATAACAAAAAAAAGATTTTTGTAGATTTTATGGGCAATAAAAGTGTTTAAATGTTTAGTTTTCTGTTTATGACAACTAACAGTGCATTATTACTTAATACAGGCTTTTAACCTCCCTAATATATTATGTACAAAAACATATATGTATGTCTAATTTTACTTTGAAATGACTTTTCTATGTTGCACTTTTAAAGGGTTGCAGTGAAGCAGACGTATACGGTCCTGGAGATCTTGGAAATCTGCAGAAATATCTCAAACTCTTGGATACGATTCATTATTTGCATCAGCAATTTTAAATGATTACTGTTTATTGTACAAAAAATTCCATACTGTGTCTGCAGCAATTCCTAACTGTTTTTCCCACTGAATTGCATTTTCTATTGTCCTGGAATTTGTTCAAGAGTAAAAGACCCCGATCTGACCACTGCAAACAAAGTATGTACCCATGTGTAGGTGTAACGATCAGATGAACACTGGAAATGGATACACTGAGGAACAGTTAGCAGATCACTTGTGCAGCTCCTGGTCACATGACCCTTCTCTCAGCATTCATTGGCCAACTTTTGATTACATGCAGAACACTGAACAATTTACACTTCTACAATAGGTATGCCTTAATTTTCACTTTGCATACATAATTATTATAATCATAATTATAGGTAGCATCAATCTGGAATGCTTGGACAGTTTCAGTGTCTTGGCTTATAATAGAATATATTATAGTATTCAGCATGCTTAAGAAAATGATACTCTTGATCTTTGACAAATGCATAGCTTTGCGATGATCTGGTACATTTTTATCAAAGCCATACAAAGTAGACCCAATCCGAAGCTGTCTTCCAACATCTGTATTCCCATCTGGCAGTGTAATTAACTGCCGGTTTAATGTCTTTTCCCTATTTGAATAAGAGCCCCTTCTATATTTGGTAACCATGTGATCAGCCTGTATTATGAACCGATCATTAGATGTGTAAAGCCACTCGCTTTTTTCTCCATTTTTGTCATGTTTTATATATGATATGGGATTTTCTCGCCTAATGAACACATTTCACGTATTACTGGCTGTTCCCTTCTTCCACATTCGAGGTAAGCTAGGCCATTGTGAATTATTTTTCAGCTGTTTATTTAGTCGGCTTTGTAAGAATGTTTTCCTGAGCGAGAGAAGGCAGCTTAACTACATTCCTTTTAACGGCATGAATGTATAACACAGTGTATGTCAAATATTAGGGCTTCTTATTGTGGCAGAGTTACTGCCCACTAATAATTTCCTGCTGCTAACGTGTAATTTAGCAAAACTATTTATATGAAGTATTGTACCTTCAGCACAGCTTCACAGGCCTCATCTCGCAGTGAGAATTCCTACATCTATGAGGATCATTGAACAGGTTAATGTTACACCCTTAGCATAAAATTATCTTCGTAATGGCCAGCAAATTGGGCTAACGAATTAATCTGGCTCTTTACCAAGCAGAAGACAATATTTTTTTAAGGCGGGGAAAAACTCTCTAAATTGTCACCATATTGCTCTTCCCATTTAAGTCCCTGGTGGATCACAGAATTCAACGGGTCCTTGTAGTCTTGGCTGGTTCCAATTGTCTGCCCAACCCTAACACCTGACACCAATTATGATGCCAAAAGGTAGGTTCCATCTTTGAGGAGCCTTTTTGAATTCATTTGGCTATAGACAATGTTGTCTTTGTATTGCCATTGTTTTTCCCAAAATTTCATTTTTTGAGCTGTATTTCGGTACATAGTATTGGGGAATTTTTCATTGGCTCCTATAAGTAAATTGAGGGAAGATTTGACTAATATTTTCATTTGAACCAACAAACTGTCGCATCTCAGTAGGTAACTTCAGTGCGGCGTTTGAAGGAAATAACGACAATGTTGGCATAAAGAGTTAGAAGTATCCTTTATTTTCATGAGGATTTAAATATGACATTTCTATAGGGTTAAGGTTAACAATAAGTTAAATCAGAAGCATTTTGGGCCAGGTTTTACACTATTCTACAATCACTGTGCTTACCATTCAGTCCCTATTATAAATAGTAAAAATACCAGATTTTACATATATTATTATCTGCTTATGTGTTTAACTTTTTTAGGCTACATACCCTGGGATCCCTGAATCCACGAAGCCCCCTGACTGATCAATCTGTCCTTTTACAGCGCCCTCCCATCCTGTGCTGTGTACACACGGCTTCCCAATACCTCTAAACGATGCCCCCTGATGTTCCACACGAAGCCCCCTTTTGCACCAGGACCTCCAAGCAGGAGAAGGAAGACCTTCCTTCCAGTCCTGGAACAACAGAAAGCAGGACACAACGGATGATGTGATAAAAAGGAACACTTGGACAGATCTGAGAGACGAATGAGAGGGGAGACCATGCCCACCAACCAATGATCGAGAAGGAAGGCCACACCCATCAGCCAATGATCGAGTGGGAGGACCACGGCCACTGGCCAATGATCGAGAGGGATGACCACGCCCGCTGGCCAATGATCAAGAGGGATGACCACGCCCACTGGCCAATGATCGAGAGGGATGACCACGGCCGCTGGCCAATGATCGAGAGGGATGACCACGGCCGCTGGCCAATGATCGAGAGGGATGACCACGCCCGCTGGCCAATGATCGAGAGGGATGACCACGGCCGCTGGCCAATGATCGAGAGGGATGACCACGCCCACTGGCCAATGATCGAGAGGGATGACCACGCCCACTGGCCAATGATTGAGAGAGATTACAAACCAGGGAAGGGGGCTTCACTTTGAGGCGGGGACTTGAATCTAATGAGGGTGATTTTTCAACAGGTGGATCACAGGACAGTGTACTGCTCTACATTCACAGATTGGTAATAAATCACTTACCCGAGCTGGCCATGATCTGTAACAGCCGTATGAGGACAGAAAAATGATCTCAAAGGATATCAACATGTCCATTTTTCATCACCAAACGCACAAATCAGTGACAGACATGCCAAGATAAATATCATTAAGTATAGCCAATATGTTCTTCATATTACCAAAGATAGCATCTGCTGTGTTCGTTAGTCTTTCCAACATCTATAACATCAATGGTTGAAACATAGAAACTCGCTTAAATATCCATCCATCCATCCATCCATCCATCCATCCATCCATCCATCTTCTAATTGCTTGTCCTCCAACCTGAGGCCTGTCCCATGTGACACGGGGCAGTAGACAGGTGTACCTAGACAGGATGCTGGTCCATCTCAGGACACACATGCACACACACAATCACAAGCCATTAGCAAATTAGAGACACCAGATCATCTCACTGTATGTCCTTGAAAGGTGTGAGAAGCACACAAGCAGCACAGGCAGATTATGCCACTTCCACATACACGGGGTGCTGGCAGCCATTGCAGTTAACAATGCATTTTCAAAGAACATCTGGCTTTGAATCCAATCAACACTGTATAACAACTATGAATGGAATTCATTTAAATATCTATTTTTAAATGAATATGTCAATGTACTGTATATATATTCTTTTAGGTCTACAGAAAAAAAGAAATATCAGTTCTATTTATAATAAATAGTCCAGGTAGAAAAGCCATTATCTCCGGTTTTCATTTACATTGGTTACAGACATCGCTCAAATATTATTCACAGTAATTGCTTTTAAAGGCACGTATCAGTGCCTCTTTGACTCTCGCGGCTCTCGTGTGGTGCTGCGTTCGCACGGAGCTCCGCCTCCACCGTTCGCCGCTGTCAGCGCCGGAGCTTTGCGCGCGATCAGAGCCTAAACGAGAGGAGGCTAATTAGCACCGTGATTAGCCGATCAATCCTGAGCGCAGCCGGCGATGGGCTCCGACACCGTCCAGTTACACATGGGGTTACAGAGCCAAGGTGAGTCCAGGCCGACTCTGATTCCTTCCCCATATGGGGAGGGGGGCTCTGACTTATATTCAAGCCATGCCAAGCAGGCCTCCTGCCCCCCACCCCCGCACCTGCTTTTGTCTTCAGGTCCCTGGAGCCACAGGCACCGTCTGTCAGGCCTCTCCGCCACTGGGAGGGGGGGGGTTTGTGGTGAGATTTAGGCTGGGGGGCAGTCCGTGTTCTCTCAGTGCACACACTCACACTGTGACTTCATATCTATCTATCCATCCATACATACATCCATCCATCCATCCATCCATCCATAGATATATACATACATATAAGTTCTTCAACATTCCTCTGCTTTCATTGCCTTTCAACTTTCAAGCCTTTATTGTTACATGTGAACACTGGAAAAAGACAGAACAGTCCCAGACAAAAAACAATATAATACATGAATTTAAGTAGTACAATTCATCACCCCCCATATTAAAATGACTGAGTTATTACATACTGTAACATAGGAATATGTAACTTGTTTTTCCCGCACCCTGTTGGATGTGGAATTTCCCTACAGTCGCTCATCTGCAGGAGGAACACTTGCTCTCCCCCACACTTGCCCTCAGTAGCGGATCTGCACAGACGCATCTGAAAAATGAATCTGTACAGAATCCATCTCAGACTTCAAAATTCACTGTGCCCTTAAAAGGGAGATTAAGCTCAGAAGAACGTTCTGGAGGCCTTCTGGCAGGCTGGGGTCTGCGCACCATGGTCTGTTTCTGTGGAGGAGAGGCTTCTGTGGCCTTGGTATCGTGTTGGCGATGAGGACAGGCGGGGATCCAGTGGCGAGTCACCCCCCCCAAGCCGAGGGGGCCGATGGTGACGACCGCCATGTCCAACAGCCATCATTCATCTGGGGAAGAGCAGAGAGCAAAGAGGCAGCCAGAGGTCTATGCTCAACAGCCAGAAGGAAAAGTCAATAAACGTTTTCAAGTCAAACAAAAAAGCAAAAAAGAACAGTGGTGAAGACTATTAGTATCTTTACTGACAAGTCACGCTTGTGTCACTGTACTTTCAAGATGATTTTTTTCGACTCTTAAAATCTGCCTTTAAAAAGCGCAAAATCCCATTTGCTGTTAGGCTCCAAATATGAGCATTTCAGCCCCTCGATGTATCATGTTGTTCCCATTCATCCTTTAACTCAGTGTTTCCCAGCCCAGTCCTTGGGGACCCCGGCGGTCCGACCCGGACTGTCTGGGAGCCCAGGAGGAGCAGATCGAGAAACATTGCATTAACTAACGGTTACCTCAGTATCGCTGCTGCCGTGACCTGCAGCTTGGACTGTGTAGCTACGTCTGCACGCTGTACATGTCCGGTCAAAGCACCGATCTGCACCCAATTATCCAGCCTAAGTCTGCAAATATTTGGACATGTCTCTGCTTATTTCCCTGCCTTATCTCCAAGGCATCGATTCCCGAAACTGTGAAACTTACCAGGGCACCATCAGAAGCTCTCCTTCCTGGATGTCCATTTTGGACAGCTGACATGGCGACGCGTATGTCTGTACTGTAAAAGTGCATCACTAATTGGTTCATTTTACATCTTTCTTTAAAGAAGACGCGTCTGATGAAAAACAAGTAAACCACGATTGTAAATTCCCACCAACATGCATTGAAATTGAGGGGTTCACATTATTTCTGTGAATCCAGGATGCATCTACACACCCTGTTTGGGGCTTGTTTGCTGCAATGCAGTGACACTGGTATTCCCGTGCAGTGACAATGTTAACCCCATGCAGGGGCTTCCTCCTTGTTGAAGAACAGAGTCATTTTGGACCTTTTCCCCTTCTTGTCAAAGAGTGAAGGACAGGCTGTGAAGGATTGGCTGTGAAGTACGGTCTGCGAAGGGCAGGCCGTGAAGGACAGGCTGTAGAGGATGGGCTGTGAAGGACAAGCTGCGAAGGATGGGCTGTGAAGGATGGACTGTGAAGGATGGGCTGCGAATGACAGGCCATGAAGGGCAAGTTGTGAAGAACAGGCTATGAAGGATTGTCTATGATGGACAGGCCATGAAAGACGGGCCGTGAAGGATTGGCTGTGAAGGATGTGCTGCCTCGCCTGTTGATTTTTATTGCAAAAGGGAAGACCTGCATCACTATTAGCCAGGAGTCGTCCAAAGGGACTGGACGATTAGATCACTGAAAATGAAGCTGCATGGTGCAGTAGTAAGGACAAATCGCTGCCTGGGGGGGGGGGGGGGGGTTTACGGGGGGGGGGGTTCCCCTTTTTTGGGGGGGGCGCGAGTCGGGGGGGGGAGATAGGGTGCGGCAA
>JAABNY020000061.1:98027-113217 GCA_015164015.2 Brevimyrus niger
CCTAGGATGGGGGAGAAGGGCGCAGAAGGGGCGTGACGATTAGACAAAAGAAAAATGGGGTGGGGGGGGCAGGGGAGAGGAAACGGGGCGGGGGGGGGGGGGGGGGGGGGTGTTACCTGGGTGTGGCTTACATCTCAGGAATGTAACGTTTGACCTGGATAGCAAAGTGGGGGTGGGGGGCATATGAAAAGGAGGCCCACATTCCATTGTTTGGTTAGGTGGATGGGGTAACATACCTGGAAACGTACACATGACATCTGTAAATGGAGCCCCAGATAGCATAAGTGCAGCCCTGGTGCATGTCTGTACAGGGACCTGCTTTATGTAAACTTCACTTCCCACATGACAACGGACATTTTTGCTCTGCATCTCCCAGCAAATTAAAGGGAAACCTTTTTTTTTTGTCAGACATTGAAAACTGTACTCCTCAGAAACAGTGAGGTTAAACGAAGAAACGTCTGCAGTGTGTAGGAAACAAAATTCTCTTTTTTTGCCGGTAACCGACAAGGACAGCCTGGCCTGAAAGGTCAGGGGGAGCCTCCTTTGGCTACAGGTTGCAACCACATGATGCTGGGGCATTGCATGCTGGGGGTTTTGATGTTTTTCTCTTTATGCAAAATATGTATCATAGAAGATACTGATTAGCCAACATGAACCATGAATGTTGTAGTGTTATGTGGGCACGACCAAAGGCGTGACAGTAACAAACCCTAGTGTGAAAGAGAGCTGAGTGGTTCTGTTTTATATTTCTTTTAGATATCACAATAGGTCCAGTCAAATATCCATAAATAGTGAATCCCCTGAATGTGATTATGTGCTCATTTCAAGGGCAGAGATATTCTGCACGTGCTGATAGTTTGTACAGGAAAATTATTTCTGTGAAATGTGCCAGAACATAAACTTTCTACAATATACCACATTGTTCTTCTGTGGAAGAGAACTTAAACTGCAATATCAGAATATATTTGAAAAGGACTATAGTTGGGTATGTTTCGGAGAACGTCACAGCTGTGAGGTTCACACAGATTTTCAAGAGGTAAACAACTAAACAATGATCCTACTCATATTGCAAAAGTATTGTACTAATGTTACTATTCCTGTATTCTAATACACACATGTTCTGTGAGAAATGTTAACAGGCCATAAGTCCTTGTCAGTGCACTTAGTATTAGTGATAACTGACTGAGATGACTACCATCACTTTATACATAAACACCCATTTTCCCATTTTCTTTGAAGCACTGAATCGCATGCAAGGAGACGCCAAAGACACATCTGGGCTGTGCGCTTTCAATAACACAGGATTGATACGACGTAAACTTCAAGCGCCATCGAGTAATACAATCTTCAATGACGACAAAGTTTCAGATCTCCAGTGACCATTGTTCTGTGCGTTCTACAGACCCGTAACTTCTGCTTTTGGGTCAGGAAGATGATTAGTGTTCTATTAAGGAAAGTGAACACACATACCTTTAGCTTCATACAGTATGTGTGAATTCAAAGATCTCCTCAGTCAGAAGAATGGAACACCAGTACCTACAGTAATTTTATCTGTCCTCAATCTCCAATCTGTAAGGCAGTGTTTCCCAACCTGGTCCTTGGGGACCCCCAGATGGTCCGCATTTTTGCTCCCTTCGTGCTCCCTGCCAGACAGTCCACATTTTTTGCTCCTTCTTAGCTCACTACAGCATTGGCGCAGTGATCTGGGAGGAAGCAAAAACATGGACTGTCCGGAGGTCTATGGGGTCCGGGTTGAGAAACACGACTCTAAGATTCCAAAGCTGCAGCCTGAAGACGTTTTTATATTTGTGAGCACTGGTTTGAAGAACCAGCCTGTAAAAAGCAAGAGCACCGAAAGTTTGATCCTAAAAGAGCCTTATGGGAAATTGTGAAAACGGCATATCCCCTTGTGCATTCATGCGACCCGTTGTGCTCCAGCGCTTAAGCCACGGACTTGCACAATTCAGCTGTGGACTTCATTACGCGGAGCGCCGCGGCGACTCCGCAGGAAGGCGGAGGTCAGGACCATCGCTGGGGCTCCATCACGATGCCTCCCACGACCACACAAAGATGGTGAAGATGGAGGGCCAAACGGACCCCTGGGGGACAAACAGCTGCCAGTGCCAGTGAAAAGACTGAGCAGCCTCCCCCCTCTGAGGACACTTGTGCCGCTGCCAGGACACGTTTTCTGGCGTCTGAGTCCAAAAGCACGTAGTGTGTCTCATTTCTGCAGAGTACCTGCTGCACAATCTCGTTCACCTTTCCTGCTTCAGCTCGAAAGCTTTGTTTGATATGTGCCCTGGGTGTTGCATATAACACATACAGTTAACATTTATCACTAGACAACTATGCACACAGAGATACGAAAGAAGTACAAAAATATATGACAAAGAGAATTGGGTAACACTTTACTTAAGGCCATGTTTTTAGTAATTTATAAACACATTCATAACAAATAATAATCCATTCATAAAGCATTATAAACATGACTATGAATATTTATCAAAAGGCATAACACATTATAGTTATGTATTTCATGCATTATAAATGATCTATGAAGCTCTCAGCTATAATGCACTATAGATATCTTCATAATGCAGTACAAAACTTCCCTAATGCTTATACTGATCATTATAATGTATTCATAAAGCATTCATAATGCATGAAATACATAGCTATAATGCGTTATGCCTTTTGATAAATATTTATAGCCATGTTTATAATGCTTTATAATTGCATTATTATTTCTTAGGAACATGTTTATAAATTACTAAAACATGGCCTTAAGTAAAGTGTTAGTGAAAATTGTCATACAGTAACCATTAGTAGTCACGGTTCATATTTGTTTCGTGCTTTTAAAATTCCAGGGATTTCCAGGATTATCAGTTTATAAATGTCTTTTTGTTGCTGTTTATAGAGTGATTGGGTATTTGTTGCTGTGAGAAAAAAGACAATAATCTTTGCTTCGGTTAATAATATTTTACCCCTTGAAATGTAATATTACAAAGATTTTTATGGTGAGGGGTTGCTACATAAATGAGTCATAGAGACATATTTTGATAAAGGTTCCATATAGTATGCAATAGACATATTAATTCTTTACGCTGAAATTTCAATGACTTATCCATGAGTTAATCAGAATTTAATGTGTCTAAAGATTATTAATCATAATTAATAATCTTCAAAATCATCCAAATTTAGATGGCAGCCGTACTCCTCTAGAGCAGTTTGCACCTTTTGCAAGATGGCTATCAGGGATCGCTATGGTGACACTTTGGTTAGGTGCTGGGATGGTATGTGTTCTTCCAGAAGGCTGAATGTCAAGCTTCTGAACGCTGCCATGAGTCATCATGACACAATGAGAAAACAATGAAGGTATAAAGGTATTTTGCCACTTGACGACAGCAAGTTCTGTAAAAAATGCTCAAGAATGTAAAGAAACATATAGTTCAGGCTTGCTTAGTATTCAGTCATTATTACGTTTAAAGCACTCCCTGAAAATTCCTGCCTCAAGTGCTATCAAAGGTCAAATCGTCAACAGCTATAAGTCTTGCACAAGTTGCCAACTTGCACAAGTTACTCAATGCAATGAAGTTAAGTATACGGCTTAATTAAATGTTTTTAAATTTGCCTGATGTAGTGATTCAGCGTGGGCGCTTTTCCGACCGTCGACGGCATTTTAAATCAATTACGCTACGCTACTGCCGCTGCCAAATGCCGCTGTGAAGGCACCCAGAGCGATATGACAACATGCACACTTGATTGGTATGCTACATTAATTTCTAGACAGTGTCATAAATACTACTGTTTCACATATGTCACGAATTGCTGGAACGAGGCCATGCACAGCCGTTCAGCCACATAGTATTTTGGCAAGCAGCTACAATATTGATAAGCATTGGATCACCAGAGCTCACCTGTAAAATGCTGTACTAAATTATAGGGAGTAAGTCTTAGATGGAAGACCTTTAAAGGAAGGCAGATTGAGAATTTGGTATCAGTACCTGTGACACGCAACATTGCTCGTACCTTTTCGCCCAAAGTTTACCACATTTTGGTTATTAAACGTCTCACAAGTCAACGGAACATGTTTCCAGTAAGGTGACTCAAACTGAGGAACGCTATGGTCCGCCAGCCTTGTTTCATCACACAGTGCTGCTTTTTCTGTTAATAAATATCAGGGCCCTATAGCAGTCATTTTAAGACTAGCGTAGCTTGGTAACCATGTGAGTTTGTCCATTATTATTTCTATTACCCCATCTAAGTGGCACTAATTTACACTTAATAATGTGAGGAGGGCGGCATTAGCACCTGCCTGTGCAGACATTTTGAAATAAAACAGGGTATCTGACAGGTAGGTGACACACACCTGCGCACATACGAGTGGAACCCAGACATACCCATTTCAAGCACATTTCTGGTCTTTCAGTAAGGCTGATCTCAACAATGGTTCACTTCCTGACATTCAGCAATAGACCTCTTACAATATTATTTTTACAAACAGGGATGAAGTTTGATTTCCTGGCTTTTTTCTCAGTGTTGTTCAAATGTCAATACTGAGAACATTATAGAGGAGTAAAATGATGCGGCAAATGGTATTTTAAAACCTCTTTTGATGGTACATTGCCTCAAACGAAAGGGTACGAAAGACAATGGGTCTACTGTACTGTAGGTACTTGACTCTGGTTATTGAGAGAAAATAACTTCTGCTTAAAAAAAAGTATTCCAAGGGCTTGTTAGCTCACTTTCCTGCATTATATTCCTATGTATAGCCTCTTGTTGTGAGGTTTGAAAATATTTAATACCCATGGACTTGTTAACCTTAATTAGCAATGACTGGGCTTTCAAAGTGCATTATGAAAGGAATGGAAAGGTTATGAGGGTCAAACATTTCAAATATCCTTTGTCTGCAACTCAGTGTTAAACTGTAATTCTTCCAGACACTGCACTTAAGGAATTAAATGTTGGCTAAACGACCCAGCGTGATTTAGGAGTGGAAGCACACAGGATGCTGTATACATGTTACCTGCCATTCCCCATTCCAGAAACTTCCCCATAAATGTAAGTGGCATACATGTGTATATATCAGATCTCTGGGAGCTGCCTTTTATAAATAAGGACGTCTCCTGGCAATTACGTGGTATACGTACACTGCCTAGGTTATCTGCAGGCTGGTGGAATGTGGGTAATGGGGTAATGCTACATTTTAGAAGATTTTAGGAGACGCTGCTACTTTTTGTGGTGAGCAAACTAACTTTAGCCACAGTTCTGTGGGAAAAAACTATGTAATTTTTTTTATTATAATTTCATGGATTTTTTGAGCTGTGTATTAAATTTTAACTATAGGTATGGTACAATGCAACAAATACTAGTTATAGATATCTATGCTTAACAAAGAATATATACATATTTTCATGTGAATTAAATTGCATTTAAGGAATGGCATTTTACAGCGGGCTTTGTATTTTTCCGTAATTGTAAGAAGATGTTGTAGATCTTGGAATGGGAGTAACATGATGCTGAAATTGGAGGAATATATTTTTCATTATAATGGCACAAATTTGGGAAAATTTGCATTAGCGGCAAAATGTCATGTTTTGCCATTTTCCAGAATAAGAAACAGAATAATCATCTGTATGATAATGGTTTTCAGACATAGTAAACAGCATGAATGTGATAATGACACAAATGGTGCACAATGTTCTTGTGTTTTTTTAAATATAATTTATATTACACTATTTGCATAAAAATTAGTCAAAAGTGGCATTACAGAATGTTTTCATTTATTTGAAGCAGTGGAAAAACAAGTTTTGGCCTGAAAAGTTTCAGTAGAAAACCTAAATTAGTTGCACTTTTAAACCTTCAAATTGTATAGCAAGCAGACACCCTGACACAAATCCCATGATGCCTCAGTCCAGGTTGGGTAATGACTAGCCACTTAAACACATTTGTCTACATATCAGTATAAGACACTTCTGTCCAAAATATATGTTATGTAGTTACTGTTTATAACAATTTTTAAGGTCTTTATTTAACAGTTAGATGGATAGGCACAAAATGCTGCAAAACACAAGCACACTTTGAGTGGACAGCTAAACACAGTCTCTGCTAACAGACTGACATAAACGTTAACGAAAATTTAATAGCAGCTCGTGCACTGCGACGAGGACTGAGACAACCACGTTCGTCACGGCGCATTTGCGAATGTACAACTTAGGTTGGCGGTTTATCTGGAGCGGCAGGGAAAGTGATTTCCGAGTTACGAACTCTCATGCAAATGCATTGCTATCATTGTTATTATTATTATTCCCGCCGCGTGCTGTCCCAATAATAATAATAAGAAAAAGCCTTTTGCTTTGGGTTTAATTGTCACAGTCACACACGAAAGCACCGCACATGTGCAGCAAAACGGGGCCGCTTTCGGTCACGTTCGATCGTGGGCTTCGCTGAGACAGATTGGGTGCCATAATGTGCCATTGAGCCTTACAATCCCCATCTGCTATGGAGAGCCAGCGGACTGAGGAAGGAAGGAACGGCTAGCAGGATGATGGAGTATGTATTAAAAATAAAGCATACAGTGTGGTTAGAGTTCAGGCTATCAGCACTTAGACTTCCTCTCAACGTTTTGCAGCTCTAGTAGTTCCATGAAAGAACTCACCTCTTTCTTACTCTGATTGATTGTGGCCTATTTATAAAGAAAATATGACAGGGAATCTTGGGGAATTTGCAGAGGGCCGTGGTACATGTGGACTGGGTCGTACTTTACTTGGAGGAGTATGTTGGCCAAATGTTATGTTGGGAAGGCGACCGGTATTAAGCAAAGCATCCATAACCTTTCTCAGAGTAACGACCGACTTCAGTGAGGGCTTGTCTGTCTTTACCATTGTTCTGGAAAACTGAATACCGTCAGGGGAGCTTAGAAGGCATTAGCATCTGGACACTGATTCAATTTTTATCATTTTAGCAATCAAGATGTGAGTAAAGTACAGATTAAAGTTCAGCTTTACTTTAGGGGGTTTAACAAAGGTATTGAATTACACTGTTAGAAATTACAGACATTTTTCACAGTCTCTCGATTTTCAGATGCTCAAAAGTGATTGGACAAAGTAATATAATATAAAATATATGTATTGTTTTAATTCTTGGATGAAAATCCTTTGCAGGCAATGACAGCCTGAAGTCCAGAACCCATGGACGTCCCCAAAAGCCGGATCTCCTCCCCTGAGATGCTTTGCCGCATTTGGTTCCTGCTTGTTAATTAGTCTGATTGTCTTCAGTTTTGTCTTCAGTAACTGAGAAGCTGTTGGGCTGAGATCAAGTGACTGACTTGGCCATTGGAGAATATTCTGTTTCTTTGCATTGAGAAACTCTTAGATTGCATTTGCAGTATGTTTTGGGTCAAAAACTGAAAAATAAAATGTGAAAATGTTTTGGGTCATTATCCATTAGCGCTGTAAAGTACCTTCCATTTAATTATGCAGCATTTGGCTGAATTTTGGCAGAGAGAACAGAATTCATCCTGCTTCTTCTGTCATCAGCCACATCTTCGATAAACACCAGTGACCCAGTTAAATGGGCAGCTTTACACGCCCATACCGAAACACTGCCTCACCGTGTTTGACAGACGATGTGGTACGCTTCCGATCATCATAATTTTCTCTTCTCATCAGTCTAGTAAAAGTTGATCTTGGTTTCATCTTCACAAAGAACCTTATTCCAGAATTTGGTAGGCTTTTTAGGTCATTTTCTGGCGGGGCGGGGCGCTTCTTCACCAAGGAAAAAATTTCTGCGATCAACCCCACTAGTTGTCTTCTGTTGTCTCCCAGGGCTTCGGCAATTGCTAAGCTCACTCATCCTGGGCTCTGCTGCCTGGAGACCCCAAATGTTCAAGATATCCTGCTTACCCTGCTGCCTGCGATGTCTCCACTGCCTGTGGTGTCCTTTCAGCCTACTCGCCCTTCTGCCTGTGATGTCTTCTCTGAAAGCCCTGCTGCTGTACCACTGTTCTCCCTGCCATCTGAAGCAGCCCCAGCACTTGCCTGTCATCAGCTCCCTGCCTTCCGCTTTGTGACTGAAATGTTAAGATTGGGAGAGTGTGAATTGGGACTTTGCCATCTTGATAACTTGACCTTTCCTGCCAGCCCCTGGAGGATGGGCTCCCCCTTTGAGTCTGGTTCCTCCCAAGGATTCTCCCTACTACGAAGTTTTTCCTTGCCACTGTAACCTCTGGCTTACCCACTGGGGGGCTTTGGACGGGGATACTGTAAAGTGCTTTGAGACAATGTAATGTTGTGAAAATGCACTATACAAATTAAATTGAATTGAATTTAACCAGTGCGTTCCTTCATTTTAAGAAGGTGCCGAATTGTTGATTTGGGCACTCTGGTTTTAGCTCTCTCTCTGATAGGTTTTGTTTTGCAGCCTAATGATGGCCTCCTTCAGTTCCACTGACTCCTCTTTGGACCTCATGTTGGGTTCCACTTAATTGCTACCAAATGCAAATACAGTGCTTGGAATCGGCTCCAGACCTTTTATCAACTTAATCTGTCACGGAATAACGAGGGAACTGGCTACACCTGGCCAAGAAACTGTGTCAGTCACATGTCCAATTACTTTTGAGCTTCTGAAGATGAAGGGACTCTAGGAAAAATAGCAGTAATTTCTGAAAGCTTAATGCGATACCTATGCAGATGCAGAAGCAACATGCTGCAAATAGGATTCATGCTGCCCTGTGATATCGCTGCACAAAAATAAGCAACACTATAGCTATAGGTGGTTATATATTAATACCTATTTACCCATATGTCTGTGATGATAATCTGTGCATGATAGGAGTGTACATCTGGTTTATTGTACATAAGAATCCATCAAATACTGAAATACCAGACAAACCATGTGAAGCAAAAAAAAAAAATCAAATAAAGTCATTGCATTTTTGAAGATGAAACAAACCCGACTGGAAAGAGAAACGCTGAACACCAGGAGCATCAGTCACTGAACATCAGTCGTCTGCTCTGCAACCTGGAAAAGTGCCGCTGCAGTGAAGAGGTTGGATATGTTCGCGCTGGAATGCCGGTGGTCTAAAATAATTAGAGTGGGGCCACTTCTACTGACGCTGAAGCCTGAGAGAGAGAAAATATGATACTGGCTGCAGGAACTGATAAGACAAGGATCTCAGACGTAATTAGTGGCGTTAGGTGTGCAGGCGGTGGGATACAGCAAGACGGGAACTGGTCAGAGCTGCTGGGAACTGGTTTTAGAGTCACATGGGCAGGCTCTGTGCTATGCTACATTCCAAGAGTGGGATTACCAGCCAGCAGAACAACCCTGCAATAGTTCAGTGTCTGTTAGACATAGTGCTGAAGTGGAATAAGCAAGCATACGCTGATCTTCTTTTATGTTGGCAGATATTCGAAAAATATCTTTATATATGCTTAAATTATGTATATTACTGTAAGGAGCTCAGCTTGTAAAAATATACCACAATAAATAAAAAGAAATTCAAATTATGGGCATGCAAATTATTTACATTTTTCAGTTATTAACTAATTTGCTTACCCTGCTGGGTTTTAAATATAAAACGACAATTTGACTAATTTCTGTGCCAAGAACCAACACAAGTGTCAGATTCCACACTTTAAATACCTGGACTTCACAGGACAGCTGCGTAAGCACCCAGGTTTTACACAGCAAGTGCTGTTTTGTCCTTGACGTTAAATTACGATTACTTTTTCCACCTTCCATCTACTTATCCAGTGCTCACTGGAGCCTGTGGTATCTAACAGGAAGCACAGGGCACATGATAAGGGAACTTCCTATATTTGGCGCCACCCAATCACAGGGCACAAGGCAGGGGAGCTTCCTGGATGGGGTACCACCCAATCACAGGGGATGTTCTTTGAATGCATTATGAAGGCACACAGAATGTTCTACGAATGCATTATGATGGTGCACAGAATGATCTATGGACGCATTGCGATGGTGCACTGAATGTTCTGTGAATGCATAATGAATGTATAATGAAGGTGCAGTCAATATAAAGTGTTACCCAACATGGTATTAGTGCTCTGATATCCAAATAATGAGAATACTTAGACATCAGATGTTAGAATATGAACAACGGCTTTTGCAAGAAGCAGCCATCTTATAAACATGTGTGAAAAGTCATTGAAGGGGTGAGGGTGGTTCCCGTATTACTGTTTTTTGTCTTTCCAGAATGCAGAGGTGCAGATACATACTGATAACTGATTTATGCCTGCGTTTAGCATTTAGATTGTGGTTAGAAGGCTCCCGCTGAAGGGTCCCATGCAAACACAGAAGGAATGGTTTCTCCTTTGATCAGTCTGGAGTCGACCGTCCAGATCATCAAACAAGTTAAACGTAGCTTGTGTCACTTGGCATGTTTGTGGCAGCTTGATGTGTGATACATAAATGCCAGAAGATATAATCACCATGTGTAGATGAAAGAGATATCTGATTTAGATAGACGACCCAAGGGTGTGGTTTCTACTTTCAGGATCAAGGTTGCTGTCATGACAAGTGATGGCTTTGGTAAATTGCACTTGGATGAAGTAAACTGTTTTTTTTGGAGTTCCATGCACTTGCCAGAGATCTGGTGTTATCTTGATAAAGCCTGAGAGAGCGAGGAAGATAACGTAATCTTTTCCGTGAATTAATATGATCCGGTTTCACCCTGCCGCCTCAACACCAATCCCGTATATAAATTACAGTATTTCACATAGTCTGGTTTATATTCAAATGACAGTTGCCGGTCCATTGCGCAAAAACTGAAAAATAAATTCTGATGGAACATGTCACCTCAGTTAATCCATATGGGACCTGGTTATTTACAATTGTACTATAACAGATATTGCTTATCCACTGTTTTTTGTCCAAAGTAATGTACCATTAAAGATCCTTAAAGCAGTGTTTTTCGACGTGGTTTACGGGGACCCCCACACAGCCCACATTTTTTGCTCTTTCCCAGCTCCCTGCCAGGTCCCAGTGGACTGGATTGAGAGACACTGCCCTATAGTAATTAAAAAATAAGGGCCTTGCTCAAATGCCTAATGACAGTATGATTAGTCTTGTGGGATTGGAACCCACAACCATCCAGACATGGATCCCTGTCCTATTGAGCTGCAAATGAACCCATGCATGCAAATGGTTTAGAATCTAGGTAAAAATACTGAAGCTGTGCCTTGGGGTGTTCTACACAGACCTGTAAAGCATTGCTTTGTGACATCTGGTACATTCCTGTCTTTTGTGGGCTTATCTGGTCTTGGCTCATGACAAGGCATCAATCAAACTGCATCAGCTATAGATTCATCTCCTTTACCAAACCGCCCAAACTGCAAACTGACACGTTTCAGGAGAGATGAACGTGCAAACAGTTAATGTTAATCGCTATTTCGTCATCGCCCTGAAAGTTAATTTTGCTGGCTTAGTGAATATCGTTATATGCTCGGGAACAACATCAACATCAAATATCCCATAATTGTCCCTTTCACTTATCCCCTACACCTCAGGTGACAGCCGGTCTCTCTACACCGGCTTCATGCATAACCTTCACAGTTAAAGAGGTTTTAGCTGATGATAAGACACAACAAATGAAATCCTCATATTTACAAAAAAAACAAGGAAGATGAAGGAATGCTGAATCCAATTGTAAGAGGATTAAATGTGAAACTTATTCTAGGACCCTGACAGGGTTGAGGACTCATAAATTTAATTGTCATTATTTCATCCTGAGCTGTCACACAAGGGATCCTTTATGTGTGACCTCAAGAAAAGTCAAGTGAGAGACTCTTGTTAATGGCCTCAATGAAACACCAAAATATTTTGAACTTTATATCTCTGTGGGGTAAGATCCCCTAGGTCGATTTCACAGTCACTGCAAAAGATCGGCATAACATAAGCGTGTTGAACAACATTTGACATTTATGCATGTGGATGTTTGCTATTAAACACATACGATAAACAGGGTACTTGTAGAATATATTTGTGTGGGAATATATTGATTAATCTGTCTTAAATTGCTTTGTTTGGAAGTTGAGAAGCTTGAAAGCTGCTGTAGATTGTCATGTTTTATGAACATCTATAATTGGCTGTACATATGCTTTTTTAAACAATGCTCTGTTCTTTACCATTTAACTAGCACAACTAGAATGGTTTCTATTGTTCTGCAAAAAATGTTATGTTCAAATCTTTTTAGATGTATTGATTTATGTTTTAGATATGCATTAATTCAAGGCAAAACTGAATTGTCTGTATGTATTTCAGTAAGAATGCGGTTGAATAACCATACAGACAAAAAAGAGAAAGGGATTGTTCTTTTATTTCTTTGCCCAATAAATTATTTTCTTATGCTCTATGATGGAATCACACAAAGCTAAACCGGATCAGGAAAGCAAAGAATCATAGAGTTTAACTTGCTCATTTGGGTCACCTCTGAAATGAAGAAAACGTACACTGTCCTACAAAACAGAATGGAGGATTTTATTTCGACGGGGGTGGGCGTTACTCGGTTTCCCGCCTGCACAGGTGACCTCCTTTCTGTACGCGCTCACTCATGCGTGTTCACAAATTCTCGGGAAAAGACGAAAGATGGGAGAGGCTGGCTGCCCGGAAGGAAGCTCCGCGAGGCGATGTGTCGCGTGACATGTCGCGCTTTGTGCGGAGCGACCGGGCTCTTTGGAAAGAAGGACCGGCGACCCCCTCCTTTACGAGAAATACACTCGGCGCCTTTCTCTCATGACGCCACTTTATTACAAATTGCTTTTTTATTTCGATGCACACGGAGAAAATTAACCTCTCTTCCTGCCCGCCCGACGGTGGAAGCTGGGAATAAACAGCGAGTGCAGATTTAAGAGCAGGGCTCCATTTCTCGTGTTTGAGAACTTTGAGGGACTTTGCTTAAGAAGAGCTGAAGGAGCAGATGGTACTTTCTTCACCTGAGGGCAGCGCACGTGTGGGTTCAGCGGGGACACGCGGGTGACGTAACTCACATCCCTGCGCGTGATCCTCCATGGGCACAATTAGCTTTATAAAAGCTACGTGTAAGAGAACAATAAACATTAAATGCAGAGTAAGTGGCGCATTAATTCATATGGAAGCTGCTGTTTTATTTTAATAAATGGACAGTACATTAGTGGTACTTGATTTATCCTGCTGTTTACATTGGTTTTAACTGATTTCATTAGCATATCATATATTGCAATATTAATACTACATATAAAGAACCTCATAAACAAGCTGCCGCACTTAAATTAACTTTTAATTTATTATAGAAAAGAGTGCCATAAGCAAAGGATTTCTAGACGGATCATGAATTATACAAGTAAGGAAATGAGGAGAATATTTGCTAATTTTAGGCTGTTGTCGAAGGCAGCATAGTGATGCTTGTTGAAATGTTCTGATTCTGAATCTGTAGAAGAAACTTCAGTCAGGCATTTGACGTGAATATGTGATGAAGGTCACAGGAGGGATGTCACACAACTGGCACTTAACATTTATTGGCTATTTAGTTTGAGTACAACAATTATCACATGTCACTATTTGTACATTAGATTAGGATAAAATTCAGATGCAGTTAGATTCTAACAAAGTGCAAACAAATTATATGCAAATACATCCATCCATCCATCCATCCATCCATCGTAGCGGATATGTATTATGGTTACATGCAAAATTGGACATTAGGTAGTCCAGAATGTAAGGTATAGACAGGAAGTACAGAGTAAATGATTGACATTGATATGATACAAGATCATGTAAACTGTAGGCTTACACATATGAATATGAAATTCACAAATATTTCCTCCCCGTAGTCCGTTCATCAGCATGTCCCATGCAGGAGGAGAGCAAGGGTGACGTAATCTGAGCCAAAATGACACATCTGCTGTCTTCAAAGCCCACAGACACCCTGCTTTTCCAGTATAAACTGACAGGTCCATAGCACAATGAGCTTATCTGTCAGCTGCTTATAACTGTTGGGGGGAAAAAAAGGACCACGCGATCTCTGAGAACATTCCGGAATTCCGTTCGGAATGTGGCCCTGGGCTTCTTCGTATTATCAATCATTTGATATAATGTGAAGATCAAGCCTCTGCGCTGGAACGCTAATTTTTTATGTTTAACCCTAGTATCTTAATAGGCTCCTTAATTAAATGAAGGGGGTTTGGGGCCTCTTATCTCTAATCAATCTTCTCTTCTTTGTTAATATCAGATTCCAGGATGCTAGAGGTTAGCAGTGAGATTTATTATGAGATCTAACAGGAATTTTAAGAGCATTTATTTAATAAGGGAATTTCTAGGACGTGACTAAGGTTGCTGGGCTAATGTTTAATCATAATGTGTCAAAAGGGACAGTCGTCGTCCTTCAAAAACAGCTACACTTGTGATGATGCCATCTTCTGGCCACACAACCAAATTTTTCTGTAAGTGGTCTGCATTTACAGACACACAGAATCTGCTGCCTCACCCTCAGGTAATAACGTGCCACCCTTCACAAATACATGCACATATATTCAACAGTTAGTTTCCCAATTAAGGTTGCAGTCCATCACATGGCATGCATGCAACTGCATGCTATGGATACTATAGAGGTATCAAGTTTTATTTGTGCCTGTTTGTTTGTGCCTGTGATCAGACGGTTTGCCGGTTCAAATCCCTGACTTGACAAAGTGATGTCACCATCGGTCCGTTGAGTAAGGCTCTTAGCCATCATGGCTCCAGAGACTGTCTGACCCTGATTTCAGTTGTGTGATGCCTTGGATAAAAGGATTTGTCAAATAAATAGTAACTGAATGCCTTTGGACTGTGGGGCAGCCAAGGTTTGAAAAATAGTGAGGTCCGGGACCTGGGGGTGGGTCTCGTCAATCACATGACTTATATTGTCCCCTTCATAAACTGTTCATTTTTTTTTAAAGTACTCAGTCATGTGAATCCTTACTTAGCCTAAATTTATATTCAGGTGTGTATGTAGTATCTAGTTTGGCTTTTTAGCTCTTAAAAAATTACAGAGGTCCAGACCTCAGTGATGTCATAGCAGACTACGGCCCTGGGGGAAACCCATGTACTATGGAGAGAACGCGCACTCACACACACACACCCACACACACACACACACACACACACGTAGGGTAAACATATCCTTATGGGGACTGCTCATTCATTTCAATGGGAAAAA
>JAABNY020000061.1:121865-144561 GCA_015164015.2 Brevimyrus niger
GCATCTCCTAAATAAGCAACATGCTTGTGTGATGATTAGTGTCGAGCTCCTTGTAAATGCCACTGCTCCCCCCCTCCACCCCCCACCCCCCCCGTCCCCCTCCCGGGGGGGCCCCCCCCCCCCCCCCCCAGATCTGTGCATAAACATAGTCCCAATTATTGAAGAACAGGAGTTTCCGTAGTGTAACGGTTATTACGTTCACCTGAGATGTGCTAGGTCTTGGTTCAAAACCAGTCACAGGGATCCGATGCCATTTCTGTGTCCTGTATGTGTGTCTTGGCAGGTTGGGATTGTGTGCTTGTCATCAGAAGGTTGCTCGATCGAATCCTCTTGTTGACAGAATCCCTTCAGTGGCTCTTAACCCCAATTACTTGATGCTTTTAATAAAATACTAAAAAAATAATTGCTTCTCTATGGGAATATCGACTCACGTAGCATATTACCTGGCTTTTAAGATGACTTGATGTGTTTTTTTTCCCCCTCAAATTATCTGCATAAAAGCAAACCCTTGACTAATACACTTTTCATCACTGCGTTGATCTAGAAGCCTCACACGCGCAGCCGTATCTGTAGTAATTACAAAGTGCTGTGGCTTGTTAGCGAAATGCGGACCTTTGAATATGTTCGGTCTGCGGGCTCTGGAGAGCCTCTCAGGGCTGTGAGCCCTTTTAAAGCCTATCTGCGCCATCGCTTCTTTGCCATATAATTATTTTTCACACGTTGCAGCCGCGGCGCCGGTCGGTGCTGAAATGTACCTCCGTGTGTTTAAAAAGGTAGAAATAAAATCCTGTCACCTTCCCGCCGCCGGCGAGGCGTGGCGGGTGCGACGACACCTTGGAGGACGGCCGGGGGCTCTTAAGCTACGGCTAATCGACACGTCTCCGGCAGAACCTCGCGGTCCGCCATCGGCGCTCAGGCCCGACGCGCGGGGTGCCCCTCGTGGACGTGCGAGCGCACAGGTGTCGTCTTGCGGTCTAACCAGTGTGACCGGAGTCCCTTTTTATAGAGTAATTCTTAGGCGGCCACCGAGGGGCTGGTTTACGACTCTCCAACGTTACCCTGTGGCCTCATACTTCAGCAGATCTCACATCAGCGAGCGTCTTCATAGAAACTAAGGATAACCTTTATTACAATAAAATATTACTCTGCATGCATGTGAAGATTTTATTTTATCTTCATATTATGATTTCTCCCCTCAACACTATACTGGAATAGGGCTTGGAGGATGGAGAGATGTGTTGTGATTTTACATGTTAGAGGTTGCATCAGAATTATATTTACTTACAGAATACACTATATGGTCAAAAGTATGTGGCCAAGTCTAATAATTAGAGGATTTGCCTAATTAAGCCAAACCCATTGTTGATATAGGTGTATAATTAATTAAGGACAGTCACACAATCTCCTGTAACAAACACCGGCAGCAGAATTGGCTGAACACAAGTGGTTATTGACCTGCTTTTAACCATCTTTGGATGCAGTCTTTCCAACAAGTCAGTTTGCCAAATTTCTGTGATGCTACAGCTGTCCTGCTCAGCCGCTGGTGAACATCTAGGAGAAACCTTGGTTGTAAGGGTGCCCAAGCTCACAAAAAGGGACCTGATCACCCAGCATCAGTACCCAACACGAATGGCAGCAAGTCCCACCAGGAATGTCCCAACAACTAATGGAAAGCTTTTCCAGAAGAGCATAGGCCAAGATACCAACAAAGCGTGGGCCAGCTTCATAACCCTTGGTTTTGGAACAAGATGATGTACAAGTTGGTGTCCACATACTTTTTGCCATACAATGCAACTTTTTGCATGTTTTAGGCTCTAAGTGAAATTGCACATGAATACTGAGGTCCAGCCATGAAGATTTCTCTCTGTTAATCAGTGATTGCTGTGCTTTTCTTTCCTGAACTTTTATAAGCAATTTTCATTTGGTGTGAGGACCTTAAATACAACATAAATTTCCGAAATATTGCACGTGTCAGATCTAGATTCATATTCAATGATATGTCAATTTTTACTTGTCTTCCTCAATATATCAATATATCCATTCAACAGCTGATTTTCCACCCTAATTGACTTTATTTGGACAAGCATTCAACCAGTCAAACATCTTAAAATGACATATTCAATCAATACTCAGGTTAACCGTGTACTAAATAATCTGATCAAAAGGTATTATATAAATTTTAGTTTCAGAGGAAAAAAAGAACCAGAAAGAAAAAAAAATGACAGCCAATGAATTTTTGATAGAAAATAAATAAAGAAAGCAACTTTCCTTGCATAGCACCCTTTGCCACCAGTGTATGAATGTGAGTGTGGATGGATGAATGCCAGGCATGTATTGTAAAGTGCATGTAGGAGTAGAAAAGTGCTATATAAATGCTGTCCGTTTACCATTTTTTTCTCAATTGAAACATAGAACTAAATATGACAAGAGGGATCCCATAATGCTCCAATCAGGATGGCGAACAGAATGATGTGATACAGTTACCTCATTTCCACTAATGTAGAGCTGGTGCTGATGCTGGTAACAGTACTGAAGTGGTTCTCACTGGGTGCCATTTGAGAACCGGCCTCTGTTTCCACTGGTTTTAAAAAAAGAACGGAAGGGAAATGTACGTAACACGTTTGATTTTTTTTTTTACCATTGATTTCATGAAGTTGGAACCTAATCAGCCACAAGAACACTTTAAACTATGATTTTAGAAATGCTCATATCATTACTGTTGTTAATGAGACAATTAGTACAATTACTTTTTGTTTATTTGGATGTTATAGCCAGTCCCACTTCCCCTGCTATTATGGTTAGTTTGGAGACCAGCTTTTCTGTGCTGGAGCTGGAGCCGATTTTCTGGCCCTGTGGCAGTTTATTTAATTTTTTTTTTGCAGTGGAAATGCCAGAACCACTTCTGATTTGGCACCGCATTGGTGGAAACGAAGTAAGTGATAGGAGAAAAGAACGGGGGTCACTAGAGAAACCAATCACAGAACTGAACCAAGAATGACTTGTGAGGGAGGGCTTCGGGGTCAGTGTTAGGGACCAACTGCTTTTTTATAGCATTTCTATGTGATTCAATGCACGATTTTGCCTCCGGGGGTGGGGGGCGTGGCAGAATCACATGACACAAAGATGGTCAGAACAGAGACCTTATCTGGGGATGGGCATTTGGGGAAAAAGACATGAAAAGAAAATGGGGCCATAAGGCCTCCAGCGATGACATAGGGTCAGACATGAAGATCTGAGAGCATTTCCTGCGCTGACAGGAAGCTCACTCAGAAACAGGTGAAATTATTGAGTCACATGACTTCACCCCATCACGGGCCGTCCAACCTCCACCGTCTGCGGTCTTTCAGGTCAGTCCCTCAGATTTCGGACATGTGCACCATCACCATTGCAACTCTAGTGGAAGTGCGGCATATTTTCCCATAATAACAATAATAGCTGGTTGTCCTCGCAGTGCCAGCTGGCTCTTCCCTCGTCACATGACACTGGCCACATGTTCTGCAGGTTGCCAAAATCGCTTCCACTCCGCAAGCCAGTTGTTTATGCTGCGCGGAGCTCGCAGTCAGTAAACACGCCTGGCATCCGGCGGAGGGCCGCTCAAGGCACCCATTCAGTCACCGGTCTTCTCTTACCGAAAGTGGATACGAGGATTTGGGGGAGGCTTCCTGCTCCGTTTTTTGCGCTGGATAAACCTTGACAATGGTGGCGGAGGGGGGGAGGTCTCGCGGGCGCCTGAGGGCAAGTGAAATAATCGTTGTTTGTCTGTGTTTCTGTGTCAGACACAATCCGCTAGGACACAAAGGGCCCAGCACAAAAAAAAAACAAAAAAACAGGCGAAGATCCTCATGATGTGGCTTTTGAATATAGTTACTGTCGTCTAGTTTTTAATTACATCCCTGCTGTTATAATCTCAAATGCAGCATAAGTAAAGGACAGAAACATCTTAGTTGGTTTTTCTGTTTTCTTTTTTAGCTCTGTTGCCCCAGTCATCTTTGCTAAAAAAAGATGAGCATTTATTTTTCGGCACGGTGCAATGAAATATTGAAAACAATAAGGTCTGGCTCGCCCTCGGCTCAAAGCTTTTTCAGGTGTGTGCTGTGCTTCTGCTACAAACATGGCTGCCAATCAGAGTGACTGACACGGATCGGTGGGGGTATAAGAGACCCATCCTGACGCTTGTCTTTCAGTTTGCTTCCTTCCTGTTTTCACAGACACACACACACACACACACACACACACACACACACACACACTGCAGTCTGTCAGCCAAATAGTCCTTCGGATCCACAGCTTGCTTTTTGCCCATCAGGCGAAAATGGTTTAAAGTTAAATGAGAGACCCTCTTTCTCTGCTACAATCTACCTCTTATATTTCACACCTGCCCCAAACCCTGGGAGCTCAGATGCTGCCCAGAGCAGAAGTTGGCCCCTTTGGAGTATTTATTTGGCATGAGGAGCTGTACCTGTGAGCAGCGGCACTTCCGAGTCGGCCGACCGACATGCGCCGAGCCGAGCTGGGAGACAGAGCGGCTTCAGTCATTAGCAGGCTATATGAGCAAAGGGCCAGACTGTGTTACTGTCCTTCCTGTGCTCTGCTGTGCTGTGACCTACGCAAACATACTCAGGTAACACTTGTGCTACTTGACGGATGCTTGACGGAGCACAAATAATATAGTATGCTATTACTTACATATTAATTAACCACAAACTCAGTCTTAGTTACATACTGATGTCATGTTAATTCATCATTAATGAATCATGATGCATGCTTTATCTCACACTATATTTGTCACTACGGTATATTTGTTAATCCTGCAAACCTCTGTGAACTACTGATGCAACTACCGAAAGAACCACTGAAGAAATAGGTAATGAATAATATGTGCAATACTGATCATACGTTTGTTCATCATTAATAAATCACGAGACATGTCTAATCAAGTAGCAACTATATTTGTTCATAATTTGCACTTCAGTAGTAATTGAGTTATTACTAAATATGTGTGCTTTGTCTAGTAGTGTTTGCTGATACATTTTAATCCCCAGTTATAGTAACAAATTTTCACACACACATTTGGCCTACTTGTAAAGCCCAAATTACCCCAAGTTTAATAAATAAAAACACATAGGCTGAATAAGAACGATGGTGCCCTTAAACAATGAAAAACTTTTCCTTTAAAGGAAATCCTTTCATCTTTCAAAGTTTTGTGCAACGTTAAGGGATATGACCAAAAATAAAATGACAGATCTTTTATTTCAAAGTGGTAGGAAATAACTACCGTAATTACAGCAAGAGGAGGAACCTTATTTTTTGCACAAATGCAGGTGGCACCCGATTGCATCTTCTGGCAGCTTAGAACCAAGCGTTTTCATTTCCGAACTCAGACATGTGATTGCTTGCTCACAGCAGCTTCTGCGCAGCAGGAATGATTTGAATCTGTGGTCTGCAGCAGCATGGAGGTGGACTTTGAGGCACACAGTGAGGAGCTGGAGGAGCTGGACAGGTATAAACACCGGCGTCTGGCTCTATTGCAGCTATTGCTGTCCAGTAGGTTGGCTAACTCAGCAAGAAAGGGTTTGGACATCATCTGAGAACCTAACACCTAAAACCCAAGTATTTTTGGCCAGGATACAAGTTTGGGCTAAAACTATTGTGCCCTCTATAAAGGTACTTTATTGGAATAATTTGAAATGCTGAGCTGTAAAAATGGACAGACCGCTTTGGATTGAATAGTCACATAACTATACTTTCATGGAATAATAAATTATCATAGCGTGACGATGACTTTAGGCCTCTGTGCTGATTGTTCCTGGGTGATTAATTGTAAAACCTGCTCTGCTGTATAATGATGAAACATTTTTAGTACTTTATCATATTTCCATGACTCAATATCAGGACCGGACACCATAGTGGGCTAACCACTCTCTATCATTTTCCGACACACTCACATGTGCATTGCACGAAGAGTGCAAGTCATCAGCGCGTAGTGTCGTCATGATGTCATCCGCCACACGGTGGCCGATATCAAAGCAGAACAATGGAGACAGACTTACGAACAGAACACTGAACACAATATAGCCCATCACTGAAAGATAAAAGAACCTTAAGATACAACTAATAAAGAGCACGATGAAGTAATAAACCAAAAAGTGGGCGGCCCCAAGGCATGCTGGGAGCGACATCCTGTAACCATAAAACAAGCATCCAGTAGAACTGTACAATACGTAACGTCTGTGACTCACTGTGACATCGTACGCTAACCCATCTCGAAGCTTTATCCTCTTGAGGTCTGAGATCTTACGGATCGACCGTGGCGCTGACACATGGCAAAGAGCCTTCGCGCTTCATGCATGTGGGACTTTCTGAATCACTTCTGGAGGACAATGAACCTCAACAAGTAACATCATGCCTAGCAGTCAACAGGGATACATCTCTGAAGTCTGGATTAAGGTTGATGTCACTTCTGAAGTCGATACAAGGGAGGGGGAATAAAGAACCCAAGGCCCCCGCCTCCCCCCGCCTTCTTCCATTTCTCCCATCTGATTCCAATTACGAGTGAAATTGTTCTGTGATGTCACAGAGCGGCCCGTTGTCGGTGCAGCAATCAGGGAACAATGCGGGCAGCTGGTGCCAGAAACCTGCACGGCAGGTGCTGGGTACCGCGGCGCTCGGCCTGCCCTTGATCAGCGATATCAAGCGTGCGTAACTCCGGCTCCCCGGACACCCCCAGACCCTCCCGTCACATCTGCTGACAATAAATATAATTCTGCTCCCCTGCTTTTAATTAGAGGATCCTGGGCAGATGTGCAGGCCAGTCGCTTACGGTGCCGGGCAAACATTTGGCATGTGATTGTCCTCCGCTATTCTCTTCCTCCGCCTTTCCTGGGGGAGAGCGGGATGGGGCGGACGGCGGGGGAGCGCGGCCCGGTAATCCCTCTTCTGAATGAGGCGCACTGCTGCCTGATGAATGGGATCATGGTATGCTTGTGTATACCACCACTACTCCACCCTTCCCAGACGCCGAAGTGAGATGCACATATTAAGGTGAGTCTTCTACTCCTTTTTATAGCACATAAACTTTATAAGAGGGAGAATAATGTAGGGCTGCCCCGCTAAAGGCCAGAATGAGTATGTGTGCAAATTCACGGGATCCCTAGGGGCTGCTAAAGGGATATAAAGCAAATGTCTGAAATTTGGTGCATGCATGTGTGTGTGTGTGTGTGTGTGTGTGTGTGTGTGTCCGTATGCCGGGTCAGTGGGGAGGCTTAACTTCCCCAGGAAACATCTTTCGTTCTCCTTTCTTCCAGCGTCCAGTCCTCTTCAGCATTGGGCCGACAGAATCTGCCGTTTCAATTCGGAGGGAGGGGAGGAAAATGACGTTTTTTTGGCAGACGAGTATCGCAGAGACGGAGGGAAGCCGCGCCAAGTGGGTCTGAGCGGCATCCAAGTCAGGAAGCCCAGTTTTTATTTTTTTTTTAAGTAAATATGCTGAGTCTGAGCACGCTGCCCAGGCTAGGAGCGGGTAGCATGGATGTGTGTGTGTATGTTTCTGTGGGGGGAGGGTCCAGACGGGCCGGAGAGGAGGCCCGCATGCTGTGTCAAGGGCCCCACACACACAGTGCAGTGTTGTGCTCCCTGTGCCCAGCGTAGCTGCGAGACGGCGTGGGAACCCGGCAGGGCGGTGTCCCATGTGGCGCCAAACCACGAAGCCCCCCTCCCCCACTTCCAGATGGTCATGTGACTCCCTAGGCGTGCCTACCTGATCCCACTGGAAGGCAGAGGAATCTCACTCTGCGACAAGTCTATCAGCCATTTGCCATAGTGACGTACCGGCAAGTTAGGGCCCCTTGGTGGCATCATGGTTAAGGATGTAAACCGAAGTTGGGCGCAAAGTGCACCCTAACCATTTAGGTAAAGCTATTCAGGGATGTAAACGATGAAGTGCATCATGGGAAAAAAAAGATGCCCATAACTAGGGAGTTAAAGAGTTCTGTTAGACATGTAAATCTTTGCTTGTGCGTTTGACAGAGTGAAAAAACCTGGGTGGCTGGATAAATCTCTGACAGCCGCAGTACGGTCTTCCTGTTTATCCGTTCGGGCATCAGCACCATAGCCGTGCTCAGAAGCTCTTGGCGTGATGTCATCGCTTACCTTCCGCCGCGTTCCTTCGTTCTAGTGGGAGGTGTGTTCCCTCAAGGCCGCATGGGAGTGAATTCCACTTAGGTAGCATGCATCGCAGAGTCTTAATTACGCCCCCCCCTCGGCATGGCCTCCGATGTGTCCCTGAACGTGTTGCGGGAGGGATTATGTAAGGAACTACCAGCCACAAAGCAGAGTTTGGGGATCTTAAGTGAAACTGTATATGCGTAAATCCTAAATCCCCAGACCGTTTATCCTCTGGGAGCCCTTGAAACCTGAACGTGCCGATTATTTACCCTTCGGCGCAGGTAGACGGTTAGAGACGCGATGCTTGCTTGCCTGTATGAGTCTCATCTGTTGCGTCAAAACATACAGCTCGCTTTGCGGTTTGTCAACGGAAGCAAGACTCGTGAGCAAAAGACAGCTAAAATCCCTATAACACAAAGAAGGTGAGCGAATGTATTTACTGTGAAGAGAGTCCCAGAGAGAGCGCGGACATTTCGATTGAGGTTCATTGGCAAGTTCAGTGGCACTATACTTGCATGTGCTGTAATGAATTAGAAGTCAAACTGAAGAGCAAGTTTCCAAAACTCACTCAGTCCATTTTTGTTGTCTTTTGGGGTGATACCGTCAAAGTCAGGCTTCCTCATCATATGTTACAGCATGACATTTCTAAAAGTCCGCAAAAAAATCCTCGAAAAAATGTATCCTGGGGACTGAGCGAGTTTTCGAAATTTGTTCTTCAGTTACAGATTGATAATTGCAAAGGCTCCTTCTAAGAGAAGACAAACAAAGACTAACACATCTGCGCTTGCCGATGTCACCAGCATGACACCAAGTGACCAAGTGAGAACCTGAGAACATACATAAGGCTCTCATTTCAGGACAGCCTCCTTCAATGGTGCCTCTGGAATGAAATGCATAGTTCTGCTATGGATTCTCACACAGATTCCCCGAATCGGCCGAGGATGTTCCGCTGGCTCGCTGCTGTGAATTGAGTTCTCTGAATCCCACAGAAGGGAGCTCCCTCCCCATTGTGCCTGGTCAAAGTGCTTCCTCCCAGTAATCCCATTTTAGCAGCTGGAGGAGAGGGGAAGTGACAGGCATTGTGGCTCGAGCCTTATAACGGCTGGCATTATGCCTTTGATAAAGGGCATTAGGGTCACCTCTATCGCAGTTCATCTCTGCTAATGGGAGACTTAGGCGGGTGACATTTACAGACCCGCACGTTTATATACTTTGGCACATAACCCTCATGCTTCCTGGCCTGATTCGTCCCCTCGGCTATCCCTGCCTAATACAGTTTGTGCTGTTGTTTTGGGGGGGGGGGGGCGTCGCTGGGGGGTAATGCTTACCCTCAGAGGTTAAACTCTGCTGGATGGACCTTCTGAATGTGGTTCTTACCCATCCATCCAACCCATCCATCCATCCATCCATCCATCCATCCATCCATCCATCCATCCATCCATCCATCCATCCATCCACCAATCCAATATTACTATAACAGTAACAGTAGCTGTAGGAGCTGTCAGCATAATGGTAACAGTAGCTGAAACAGTTGCTAGTACAATGGTACAAGCCAAACTCCTATAAGATGGGCTATACCATTGCTAGCATTTATACTTGTGCGCTGGTGTGTCTCTGTCACTCTACAATTACATGCATTGGAGGAAGTGTGATGCTACCAATCAGACCAAACAGTCCATGCAGGCTGTACCACCAAGATGTGTAATAACACGTGAACCTGAAATGGCAAAACTGCCAATATTTCATTTGAGTCAGACATAATATTTTGATATAACCATCTCTATTAATTTGCTAAGTATATATTTTCTGTATAAGAATTGCGTCTTTTTTATCTTTGATATTAATATCCATATTTTTTACTCTTTTTTTCTTACTTCAATCCCTTCAGTGAACTTCTTGAAAAGTTCAATAAAAGCCAAAAAAATGTCATAACATACTATTATTTTAGAATCCATTCATTTTGTATGACAAAATGTATCATTTACAAATTGAAATGTTATGCTATGAATGAAAAGTTTAAGTAAGTTAAATGTGTTAATAATAATTCAGTGGTGCCCAGTATTAGATCTTCATCTCCTCAGTGGAGTCCAGACCACAGGTGAGTGTGACTCACCCATCGTCCATCAGAAATGCACTCACATCTGTGACATGCGGCTTTCCTGCCCAAGCATCTGCGCACACTTTGGCAAACGGAATAAACATTCCCACCGTGACCTAAGTTGTTGGCAAAATGCTTGTTTTAGCGCTGAAAATTACCACCCCCCCACCACCACCACAGAGGGAGCCAAACCAATTGAAGAAAAAAAAGGTGTTTAGGAGAAAGTAATTTCTCACCCAACAGCTGCTGGTTTCCCCTTCACTCGGGGACTTTAAGGTGGATGAGGACGTCTCCTTCGGAGATGTGTGACAGAGGGACAGGGGACACATGGCGGGAGACCCCCTCAGGGAAGCCACATAATCAGGACTGGGAGAAGCTGGCGGTCTGATTCACAAATTACCCTGATTACTGCTGCCTAAGGCCTCCCTCTGCTTCAGGACTGGGTTCCTGCTCTCCAGTGAGTGTGTGTAAGTATATATGCCCAGACATAGATATATAGATCGAGACACACCCACACAGACACGGTATGTACATAGATGTTTACACATAGCCTCCACTTTATGTGTGTTGTACTGTAGTTTCTCTTCTAGTATATGTATCTCTGAAGGGTTTGCCCTCTTCCCAGTTGTGGGTATAGCAGGGGATTATGGGTGAATTCTTTTTTTTATTATCCCATTACAGAAAAGGGCTTAACCATCAAACTAACCATCCTCTGAATTGCTGCATGTAAAAATAAAAGATTGTTAGTGATATTGTGCATTTTTTTTTATTGGTGTAAACTTTTTTTTACACAAGTATTACCATCCAAGGTGTATTAAAGCCTTGCGCATTGTGATTCCTGGGGTGAGTGTCAGGACCCCCCACTCCGCATGGGATAAGCGATGATAAGCAGGATGGGTGGATGGTTTGGTTTTTTAAGCGGGTGAAAAAATGCAAAAAAAAGTCAATTCTGAGCATGGAGGTCACGTTATTGTTGTTTACGCTGCTCATTTCACTTCAGGCCGTCTCCTACAGCGCCAGGGGAGGTCGGTTGGGTAATTACAGGATCCCCAATGGCAGGAAGCGAAGCTGTGAGGCTGTGCCGTGTGGGAGGTAGCACCTGGGAATGGGCAGAACCATGTGCTGCAGGCAGGCCTCCTCGCAGGCAGGCCTCCTCGCGGGAGCAGCCGTCTCTGAGGGGGTGGCAGTGCCGCTTGGGTCGAGCATTCCAGCGAGATCCTCTCTCACCTTGGCCTTCTGGAGCGTCCGCCTTTCTCCCAAACCCCACCTTTCGCCCAATCTCCGCCTTTCACCAGAGCCCCGCCTTTCGCCAGAGCCCCGCCTTTCACTCAAACCCCACCTTTGCGTGCTTTTCTCAGTCGCTCTTTTGATCCATACACCCACTCCCTCCGGTGAAAACAGATCAGTGTCTCGCCATTCAAAGGCTGACCAATAGGAAGCCAGTATCCTCAGTGCCAAAGAGGCTCATTTAACCACGACTCTGTTTAACTTGCTTTTGGCCGGTGCTGTTTTGATCCCACTGATCCGTCACTCCGTGGCCCCGGGCTGCTTCATCTGGGGGTGTTTTTCATTCTCTGTCCCTCTCCTGTAGCATCTCCGTTGCACACAGCCCCCCCCCCCCCCACTCAGTAGGACTGACACACAAAAAAAGAAAATGCACCAATCCTTTTCTCAGCTATTGGTTCCTGTCCCAGATCAAATGTCAGGGTTTAAAGGCTAAAGTTTGATGTGGATGAACAACTGCCTATGAAACACTTTAATCCCTAGTGCTGTAATGTATTTAATTTCACACCCTCTGATGGTATTGCCCCTGTAGGGATTACAGTAGGGGGTGGCCACTGTCACTAGGTTGACTCCGATGAAGAATGGTGCGTCGCAAAGCTGTCGAGCTCTCAGAGGACACACAGAGGGGCAGGAAACGTGCGATTTTTCAATTTGTGTGTTTTTATTCAAATACGAAGTGAGGACTTTAGGCCTCGGAGAATGCAATCATTTCTAGCTTCCGAAGGCCGAGCAAATCCCATTTGGTATGTGTGACTCTCCAGCATGGCTTGGGCCCTCACCGCATCCCCATTGTTTAAGGATCCCATATAATGCAAATGTTTTATTTATTTTTATATTTCTTTTTATGTCGGCGCTTAATGTCCCATTTACAGGAATACAGCCTCAAAGCGAGATAATCAGAAGCAGAATGGAAACTGAGGCGAACGTCCAGGCCCCTCAGTACCGTTCAGTTAAGACGCAGAATCTCTGTGAAAGCAAATTTATACCAGACTCCTCTGTGAAAATGGAAGAAAAAAAATAATCGTAGGTGCAAAGCTATTTTTATTTGCTGTACTTCATTATTCCTAAATACATATATTTCAATATGTTGTTAAAAAAGCAATGGTCTGTATTTTTTTAAACTTGTGCATGTGCCACCTTCTTCACTGCTTGACATCCCGTCGGATGAAAAATACGACACAAACATCACTGGGCAGCATTTTACCTCCTTGTTTTTGGATGGAGACGCATTGACACACAGACTGGATATTTATTTATGGTTGTATTCATTGGCACATTCATCTTGATAAAAGCTCCCAGTTTTATGTTCTTGATCAATGCAGTTTTTTTATTCTCCCAAAACGAACAGCGAAGCGCAGTGTCATTTAATTATGCTGTATATACTGTGTCATTACTGAGCCTCAACGGGAAAGCCTGTCTGAAGAAAGCGGATGGATGGTATTACTACTGTACACGCTGTTATGCTGGGGTAGGAGAGCTTGAGATGTGACAAGCCTGTTTGATTTAATGTCCATTGGAAAACATGCCGGCAGGTGTCAACACTTGTGCAGCTGTAAAGTCCTCGCAGATAGTGGGACAAGTTTTAATGCGTTAAAGCTCCTCAAACCTTTGAAAAATACTCTAATCAATTTAATGCTTCCATCCATCCATCAATCCGTCCATCTTAAATTACCAAGAGTACGGTTGTGGGGACCCAGTGGCCTTCCCCAGGAAACACGGGCCATGAAGCAGGGAAGGTCCTACACGGGATGCATCTCAGGCCAGTCTTAATGCTTCTAATAATCATTAAATGTGGCCTCTGTTGTGTATTTTACCACAGTGTACATGTTAAATATACCCTCTGGACTCCCATTGCTTTATGTTCCTGAACCCTACAAAGCAGGAGTATTCTCTACCCTGCTGAGGCAGTAACAGCTTAGCGATTTTCTGACCAATAAAACTTGATCTGAAGTTATAGAAAATATTTAAGTTATACCTTGATTGTTAGTGCTGGGCTGAGGGTTAGGGATGGGCTGCCGCACGGGGCCTTTCAGCGCCGATATAACCTGACAATCCCAAATGCTAAACTCAATCTCTAGCAGTGACAGCTGGAAAAGCAGGGCTTCCTTCTATTGGAGTCAGGAGAGAAGTCAATTTAGGCTCTTCGAGAATCGATAAACAGTGAACTAGCGCTGGATGTTATAAAACATTGTATAAGATGTTATAGAAGAACCTGCAGCAGATAGGATTCTGAGGATTCTGGGAGAAGTCCATGATTTGACGAATGTTGTTGACCTATAGGATGTCATCCAACATAGATTCAAAGCCCTGATGCGGTGATTAGATAGATAGATAAATAGATTGAAACTTTATTAATCCTGAAGGAAAATGCTTGAACCTCTGGGACCAGGGTTCAAGTCTGCGCCATGGCTCCATGTGTGCGGCGTTTGCATGAACCCCCTGTACTGTAGTGGGGATTCCTTTAGGTTCTGTCGAGTCCCCCCCCTCCTCATTTGCATGTTCTCCCTGTACTGTAGTGGGGATTCCTCCAGGTTCTGTCGAGTCCCCCCCCACCCCCATTTGCATGATCCCCCTGTAGTGTAGTGGGGATTCCTCCAGGTTCTATCCAGTCCCCCCCCACTTCACTTGAACCTTCATCAGACAAACTGGCCCAGAACATGGATGGATAATAAAGTCTCCACTCTAACTGAATCCCTATAAAATATATGCTTCCCACCAACGTGACCAAGCCCAACGTGCAGGTGGTCAGTACCTGTGGGCAGGAGCCACGGTCATCTACCCACATTTACCCCAGATCCCCTGCTGCTCTCTACCCCTTCTTCCCCCCCCTTTCCCTCCTAAAATCCCCCCTGGCTCTGCACGGCCTGTAAACTCCCCCTCAGACGTGTGTCCCCGTTACTCCTGCTCGTTCGGCTGGCTTTATTTACTCAGTTGAGAGCCCCCAAATGAGAGTGTATGTTGATTTATACGCTGAGCCGGGGATTGGGGTCCCTCGCTTCAGTCCTCACTCCATGGCTGGGGTCCGTCTCGCCCAATCGCTGCCGCCGACATCCTTCCATGTGACGCCGGCCCCGTTTCCTCACGCCGTATTTAAAGGGGAAAAACAAGACGCGCAAACGCACTCGTCGACGGAGGGGTGCGCACAGCGTCATGTCCACTTTCCCCGGAGGAATCTCCTATTTTTAAATAATCACTCTTGAAAAAAATGTAAGCTTTGGTTTTCCTGTACCACTCGTTTCTTAATGTGGCAGTAAATTCAGCTCAAAGCACAATGTGCTGGACAGTGAGAGCAGTGCGTAGGGTCAGGACCACAGAAATGTGTTAGCTGAACTCTCACTTATAATAGATAGTCATAATATAACACCCCATTACAAAAAATAATGTAATTTTACAGATTGATTTACCATTAATAGGCACTCGTAATTTAAAGGTACAATCACATATATATCCTGACCAGGATAATCAGTTTCATGTGTGTGTGTGTGTACGCATATACATGTGTGTGTGTATACATACTGCATATACACACAGACGTTGTCCATGGTACCTTGGCTCTCCATTGAGCTGTATCGATGTATAAAAAGTGATTAATTACTGCAATTATGCTGTTTGTTATTAGACAGGTTATCAGGGACTTGTCCAAGCGTGCGGCACCCTTCAGAGGTTACGACAACATTAACTCGAGTGCTGATCTGTAGCCTTGAGTATTGAACGTGCATATGCACTCTTTCGCATGTATAAATTAAGTGGGCATTTTCATACGCCCCACTATGCCCCCTCAATAGAGTCTTTATTGGGTGTTTGAAAAAGAAATTAAATATATTTTGCTTGCAATTGTTTCATTAAACACTGTGTTAACTGCTTTATCAATTTGTTTCAATTGACTGAGAGGTCAAACACAGTGCACACTGGTGTGAAGCTCTGCTCTCGTTATGCCAGTATTCCCCCGGTCCGCTCCATCCTGTAACCCCGGCACGTAATGAGTTATCGGACCCAGTCAGTATTGGAATCTTAATGACTTTGTTTGTTGAGCCTTCACTATGAAGTAATTTATTGCCCTGCTAATCAATAACTAATCTTCAACATAGTCAGAGATGAAATAAAGTGTAAAATGAGCCGCACTGGAAGGTTCTGTCGGACTCGGTGCCCGGTGACCTTGGATCCTTCCTGCCAGTTCGGAAAAACAAAGGGCAGCGGCTGGGCGCCCCGGGCAGAAATGCATTCTGGGAGGCCATCATTCCAGAAGGCCATGGATGAGAGGTAGGGGGTGGCTTTGCTTGCAGTGAGGGAGGGGTGGTCAGGGGATGGACTCGAACGGAACGGGCAAACAGACAGGCCTCGATTTGGATACCAAGGAAGGTGAACGGAGAAGAGATGGGGACGAGGGCCTGGCCGCTTTGCCGTGCCGCTGCTCCCCCGGGCCAATTGTGGCCAGTCTGATCCGCTGTGTCACTTCACTGCCACTCCAGCCCGAGAGGCCCAGGCCCTCTGGGCCCGACAAAAGGAAGAAAAATGGAGAAAAGGAGGAAAGGGAGGGCTGGGAGGGACACCGGTCCCGGCAGCGTTAATTCTTCCATATCTAAGCCTCTTTGCAAAACTCCCCTTTTGTCTTGAGAATGCGAGGTCATTAAATACTAATCCCATCACTCCGGATAATCTGCAGCCACCGAGGCACAATCCAGCTTTTTGGGCCCTGCCCTTTGTCACCCCCCAAATAGACACGGCTAAGGTTCGGGCACGAGGGTCTCCCTGCAGGGCCCGTGCGGATCGCTGATGAAGAGCGGCTAACGAGGGCCCCCGCCTCTGAAGGGCATGCCGCTGTTCGCAGGGGCCTTCACTTCTCCGGGGGCACCCCAAGTACCACCAGGCTCAGAAAAAAACATATATTTATATTTATTTAAAAAGAAACAAGACTGGGTCTCGCTAAAGAGCGATGAGGTTCTTAAGAGCAACTCGATTTAAATAACAAAGGTTTTAGTTCATCGTCGTGGATGAAAAAACACAACAAACCGAAAGGAGATTTCAGGGGATTTTCTGCAAGATTTGTGATGAGGAAGTGTCTGGGGGGAACGTGCCCGTTAAGAGGTGGTTAAACAGCCCCCCGTCTTTTAATTTAGGAGCATGGAGACACAAGACGCGTGTTTTACTCGAGGAACAAACACGAGCGGAATCGCGAGCGGCGGGAATATTTCGGCAGTTTTAGTGCAGTTCCGTGTGGATTTTCGGTCCCAGTGATCATCCAGCACGAGGCTCCTGATCCAGACGGCCCTCGTGAACATCTGTCAACGTTAGAATAAAATAAAATCCATCTTATGGGGAGCAGAAGCTGCCCACGCAGGCTCCGTCCCGGTGATCGGCTCCTGTTTGCTCCATACTATTGCTCTCCCGGCAAAATACACTGGGAAGGACATTGGCCAAGCAGACGTCACATTTATTCTCCCAGGGGCTGTAGTTTCAGGATCCGTTCCATGCACGTGAAATCATCAGCGTTAAGCCTCTCCTGTTTTGGTTTGGATTTTGAAAAACTTTATTAGTCTGTTAGGAGGGCGGTTTCACAGTAGCGGACCCGGGCATATTTGAACTGTTAAATCATGTCGGTTCAGATTAGGCCTCCATGCTTATGAACCAGGTCATCAAACTTAATAACAAACATGGCACATGCCTGCCCTTTAACAGTAACTGCTTCCCCAGACATGGCAGTCTTGGTCTAGTGCAGCACTGGGAAGTATAAGTAGTTTGTCAGGCTCTCAGTGGAGCCGGCAGCAGCTCCTTCCAGTGCACAAAACAAGCTATGATCCTTCCAGTGCACAAACCGCCATAACATGCTATGAGGCACTGCTCTGGACATTCTATGCATTTTCAATGCCGCACTGAGCCACGTTTAAGGCTTTTATGTAACACGGCAGCTGAAATGCATCACATACTGCACCGACACATAAAAAGACGCGGCGTGAGAGGTATGTTCCTGAAGGCCGTCCAGCCAGACTTCACCCAGTGAACATATTTTTAGATTCATCGAGTGCAGCGAAAGCAGGCCGGCAGCACGGGACTTTGGGGGGGGGGCGAGGCACAGACAGGCATAGGCTTAAGAGGCTATGGAAAGAACCAGAAAGCCAGAGGAGGCTTTCCCAAGCCATACTGGGGTCAATGATACCATTAGTGTCTCATGGAGGGAAAGAATGGGGTTAGCAGTTTACCAGCAAATAATGATATATATTTTTAATAAAGAACACTGATTGATCTCTGTGGGGAAGCTTTTGGCCAACCTGATTTTGCTCTCTGTGAACCACATGTAGATGACACCAAGCTTGGCACTGAAGGACAGCCACACCCATAGGGGCAGGGGGCTGATTAAGGGCCTTGCTCAATGGCCCACACTTATTGGAATATGCTGCCAAAGCAGAGCCTGAATCTTCCAATCAGAGGCACAGAGGCTTAGCCTGCTGAGCCACGCACTGCCTCCTGATTGGGTCAGTGGTCACACAGTTAAACATGTTTGTTAGTGGGGCTCAGATACTGAACTTTTCCTCACTTGTACTCTTTAAGTGATGAGAAGCGTAATGTTATGATTTTAGGAAATCAAGGTCGGGGGGGGGGGGGCTGAATGAGCTGGGCTACCAGATAAATCATTGGAAGCTGATTGGTTGGAAGGACTGCTTGCACATTAAGTGGGCAATGTACAACCCGCACCACCTCCAATGGCTTGCTGGAAATCTCAAGTCCTGTTTAATTTGTGCCGACCACTCAATGAAAACCAGACGCAGTGCCATAGAGATTAAATCCCACGCAGACAGACGATACTCTAAGCTGCAAACGTGGGTAGGGGGCTTTTCGGAGGGGGGGGGGTATCCGGTTCTGATTCATTTCCCGATGCTCAAACCCCATTGGTCTACAGCCGACATTAACACTCCTGTATTTTCAGATTCTTTTCTTCGTTTTTGGATAGAGCCACAACATTAGGTACGCTACGGCAAGTCCTCCCTCTGAATGGCGAGGTGGGATGCCCTGGCTTAGGGTCATCTCTGTGACCTCTGCCCGTGTGCTTTAGCATGGTGAGCTGAAGGATTAGGGGGTCACGACGCCCTGGAAGGGCAGGACCACTCAACAGCAGCACCTGGAACTGGCTCCGTCGCCTGACAGAAGTGCTATGCAAAGATTGGCTTAATTTACTTCAAAGCAAGTTTAATCCCGCTCGTTTGTTACTTACAAACCTTCTAATTTTTGTAACTTCCTGATCTGAAGCCGAAAGAATATGGCATCAGTGCACTATTACACATTTCCCCTTGTATTCCTGGCCCCTCCCAAATGGTGACCATGTGACACTGCGGGCCCCTGGCAAAAAAACTCCACGGGGCCCCCAGACGAACCCCGCCCGACATAGCAAAAATTACGACCATTAATTTAGCGTGAAGTCTAAATTAATAATATCAACAAAGGGATTTTAATAAACACAATTCCATTATTTTCACTGTGAAAAACAAAATGCACAAATAAAGCAGATTTGCTGTTGCTGCGGCCCCCTAGGCGATTTGTCTGCCCCGCCTGTCCCGTCCCTATGCCTCTGCCCTGCCTCCTCTCGCTTTCCCTCCGCAGTTCTGCTTCTGACTGGGTGCAAAGGAAACATTTCAGTGGCACTCGAGTGTATTTAACCTGAACCGAACCACAACCAGAATGTGAACAATTACCGTTCCAGCAGTGAGACAGATAGAGCCGGGTGCTTTCGATGGAGCAAGAGTCAGTCATTTTTTTTAACCGCCGTTATTTTATTTTATTTCTTTTTCTTCACTCAAGCTGTGTTTAGAAAATACGCTCTGTGTTTGTAAAGTTCCCGCCCCCCCCCTCCCCTCCCCCCAGCATGACTAACCGCACATAGCAAACAAAACCTCCAGCGCCTAACGTCATGCCAGGCGCTAACTTTAGCATGTGGATCAAAGGCACGTGTTAATTAGCCAATAAGAATGGGGTAAGGGGAGGTCTGCTGGCTACATTCGATAGCTACTCTTTTTACACAGAGCTGTACCATCAGCTCCCATGTCTGACACACTCTAAGCACATAGACACTGGCTAATAATACCAAAGTCTGTCAAAGGCTCCTAAGTCTAATACAATATATCGAGTCGGCTTTCATAAATAAATATGCAAATCAGCCCGCAGGCCTCAAGATTTATGCTACTTTTAGAACGATAACGGGGGAGATGCTCGCACGGCGATAATTACGCTGTCGACGCTGGCCTCCATCCTTCTCAGTAACGAGCTCCCGGATCGCAGCGGAAGGCACCGCCACACATATTGATATGTGGCCGAATTAATAAATCCATCAAGAGGCTTTGTCGCATCCGACTTCATCGGCGATAACGCACTGCACCCGGGAAGCGACTGATCACACTCTCGTCACATGATCTTAGCTTTTGGTCGGTGATATGGAAATATTGCACTGGTTCATTAGCTTTTATTTATAGGTAAATGTTTGAATGTACATACATACATACATACATATTGCAATAATAATGAAACGCTAATGGCATGATGTCATACGGTAAAATCCACACTTAGCAAAAGCTGTTGACCGCCATATTGGTGCATGGTTTCCCATCCGGTGCATGACGCGGTCTATGATAATTTGCCATGTTCGTCATGGTCAGCTGTGCCATTGACGGCCACAACAACAGTAGTGTTCATGACAAAGGTAAAGAATCCTTTAGGATTTCCAAAATTGATGAGATGAAGTTTTATATAGCAAACATTTCCAATGTTTACACAACATCCAGAGTTGAATATCCAGGCAAGAATAATGCTAAAATTAAAGAATAAAGAATACTCCCTTGTACAAGTACAATAATTTATGTAATTGGAATAGCTGCTTGCAATAATATTGTTCTACATAAATCTTGTTACCATCCAGTTCACAGGAAAGTGTCTTTGGCATGGAGTGGATCCTGACCTGAGGCTCAGTAAATGGACACAGACCACCAGTGCTGCAGAGGAAGTCACAGAGACCACAGAGCATCTTGTGACTTCACTGTCAACGCTAACATTTTAAGAGCACTTTCGAAGCATTTCTTTCATATTTCCACTATGACCCACCACTGGGTGGACAGCTAAATATGGATAGATAGATGGACTGATAATTCACAACTATGCTAACAGACAACAATATGCACACATTTCATGTGCAGGATGCACTGTGCAGGATTAATGTCCTTTATTTCACTGGATGCACACACAGAATCAGCATAAAGAAGAATTACACCCTTTGAAGTTCATTTCCACTCTCAGTGTATTTGCCAACTCTTCGCACATGAGTTACTGCTCAATGTCTCCATGAAAGAGCCTTGATTTAAAGATCTGCTCATGACTGTTACGCACTTCAAGGACAGATCTACCCTCTACACAGAAACTACGACTCAATCTGAGGGCAGTCCGGCGAGTCCTTTTCATTACGATCCCATGGCTGGATAAGAGTTGCCCCAGATGCACTGTGAAACACTTACCCACTCCCCACTCTCTTTCTGAGCTTGGAATCCACCCAGTTGGCGAATCACACATGAGCCCCATGCCCCTCTACGTCTCTCCACAGCGATTGCGCTCATCCCCTATATCATATTGGGTATCAGATGGCATTCATCTCCACTCGACTACAAAGGCTGCCATCTTAAGGAATATGTCAGAGGTCCTTCAGGGCCCTAATGGTTGGCCTTTATTGTTCATGGTCAATCTAGAGCACGCCAGCAAGGTGGGGGAATCCCGGGCCGGGGCAGAGGGGCATGTGTGTCTGTGTGTGTGGAGGTGGGGGGACACAAATGGATGATGGCCAGTCTCACCTTCTCCACCCTGCCCCCTCACACTTAGGGTCGCACATACTTACAGTAGCGGCTGCAAGACAGGATGCCATTTGTCTGTAAGGAAAATTGGCAGCCCTCAGCGCCCATGAAGTGACAAAAACGTTGCCGTCCAGCATAGCATAGCAGCCCACCTTTAATGAAGCCAATATGGCCGCTATCAATAAATCTCCACAGATACAGACCGCGTTGATGGGACATCATTCCAATCGATATAAATTCCAAGTCTACAAGTCGAAAACCAAAGTATATACAGCTTGTTAACATGCAAATATGGGAGATCATTGAACGGAGAATTGCAAATTAACCTTTTGTGAAACAGCCTATAAATCAATGAACATGGATGGTTTCACAAAATAATATGAAAAGGAGACGGATCGATGGCTCCTTATACAAGCTCCTGTGCTTCTTGTAGCTATATGGGGGAATATGAAACGGACAGTTTGGTAATTTAGTATTCCCACGGACGCACAGCACAGAGGCTGCAACACGTGACAGGTGTTATAAAAGGCAATCAGCATGTTTCATATGCGAACGGATGTTGTTTGTCGACCAGACGCAAGAGCTACTTGCCCAGATGTACTTCACAAGTGTGTGACAAGGCAGACATTTTGGGGAATATTGTGATTCGATTGTCTCGCTAGGCCTGATTTTTAGAAATAGGTTTAAAATGAATGGAAGCAAAACAGGAAATCGCTTCAGGATGTTCTTCGAATCTTCATGCATTAGGAAGCTCGGGGAGGAGGCGTCCCTCATTCCCACGTCGGACTCCAAGCCGTAGCTCTGTGTCTGAGACCCGTGGTCAGCAGGCCGACCCCTGAGTCGCTCCTCTTCCCAGGGGTTACCGCTCGCTAGCAGGAATTCCACCTATGTTCCAGCTCAGTGCACGACTTAAAGCCGCCTTCGTCTGAGCGAGACGCCTGCGCCATTGAAGGCAGGGTACTTTTTGTGGCACTTTAAATCCTAGATCTTTTAATGAAGCTAAACTTTGGGAGGAAGGGTTCTGAAGATTTCATCCTTTCAAACAGCGTGAGGTGGTCTAGAATCTAATATCTAAAGGAAAAGAGTTCAAATAGCCAGTCCAATATATGAAACCTGTGAATTAAGGGGAGTTAAAGACTTAAGAGGCCTTTTATATGTGTGTGTGTCATCTATAGACTGTGGCTGAGCTTTGGAGCTTGTGAGAGCGGTCAACCCCCCCCCCCCCCCCCCCCCCCCCCCCCCCCCACACGCCCGCCCCGCGCCGCGCCGCGCCACTCGCGCCCCCTTGCCCCCCGCGCCCGCGCGTGGGCGTAGCCGCGGCGGCCGCGCG
>JAABNY020000063.1:0-12087 GCA_015164015.2 Brevimyrus niger
TGACCAGGACCACACCCCTAAATGCATTGAAGCAACTGCCATGTGATTGGTTGATTAGATAATTGCATTAATGAGAAGTTGAACAGGTGTTCCTAATAATCCTTTAGGTGAGTGTGTATATGCTCAATTTAAATTTGATGCCACCAACACATTTCAAAAAAGTTGGGACAGGGGCAACAAAAGACTGAAAAAGTTGTGTAATGCTAAAATAGATCACCTGGTTGAATATCTCACAACTAATTGGGTTAGTGGCAACAGGTCAGTAAGATGATGGTTTTTAAAAAGAGACTCCCAGAGAGGCTCTATGCAGTGAAGATGGGGAGAGGTTCACCCCTCTGTGAAAAAAAACAGTAGTGCACAGTAGAAAGGGCAAGTAGTGCAACAATTCAACAGTACTGTTACAATGTAATATTGTAAAATTAGAGAATTTGATCTTCCACAGTACATATTGCATTATTAAAACTTTAGAGAATTTGGAGAAATCTCTTTACGCAAGGACAAGGCCAAAAACGAGTTCAAAAACTATTGTCTGTGTACAGAGTTCGTCACTACATCCACAAATTCAAGATGAAACTCCACCAGTGCAAAGAAGTAACCATATCTAAACACGATCCAGAAAGAAATGCTGACTTTTTTGGGCGCAAGCTCATTTAAGATGGTCTGAAGCAAAATGGAAAACTGTCCTGTGGTCTGATGAATCCAAATTTTCAAATTCTTTTTAAAAATCATGGATGCTGTGTCCTGCAGGCAAAAGAGGAGGAGAACCACCCAGCTTGTTATCAGTGGCCAGTTTAAAAGCCGGCATCCGTGATGGTATGGGGGTGCATTAGTGCTCATGACTTGCATAACCTGCACAACTAGGAAGGCACTATTAATGCTGAACAATATATCCAGGTTTTGGAGCGACCTATGCTGCCATTCAGACCAAACATCGTTTTCAGAGAAGGCCTTATATATTTCCAATATGCCAATGCCAAACCACATTCTGCACGTATTACAACAGCATGGCTCCGTAGTAGAACAGTCTGGGTACTAGACTGGTCTGCCTGCAGTCCAGATCTATCACCCATCGAAAACATTTAGTGAATCATGAAACAAAAAATGCAAAAAATGAGACCCTGAACTGTTGAGCAGCTGAAATCCTATATCAGGCAAGAAGGGACAATACTTCACTGTCAAAACTCCTGTAACTGCTCTCCTCAGTTCCTGGACGTTGTCAGAGTGTTGTTAAAAGTGATGCAACAGTGGTCAACATGGCCCTGTCCCAACCTTTTTGCAACATGTTTCAGGGATCAAATTAAAATTTAGCATATATTTGTCATAAAACACTTAAATTTCGCAGGTTCAGCATTTGATGGGTTGTCCTTGTTCTATTTTCAGTTAAATATGGATTTATATTATTTGTAAATAAATACATTCTGTTTTAATTTTCATTTTTCGCACTTTCATTTATTTTTTCACTTCTTTGGGAAACAGGGTTGTAAAAGACATCAATGACAGCAATGAATTAAGAGACGACAATGTAGGTCAGTGTTGGTAAACCCAGAATCAGCTGAATTGTGGAGTTCTGCTGTGGTATCTTGAAGCATAATACCGAGCTGTGATCAAAAGTCAAACCTGACATTTAAACATGAAAGTCGGGAGCTTGGACTTGAGTCAAGCTCTTTAACTGCAAGAGTTACAGAGCAGACGGTGTTGGGTGGGTTAGCTGGCAGGAGCTGGGGGCCTGCTGGCCTTTACCAATGTACTCCAGTTAAAGGATTTAATGAGGACTGGGTGTGAACCCTGAAAACAGAAAGAGGCTAAAACCCTAGTGGTTTGTCTATCGCCGTGATCCCGGACCTACAATATTGTCGCCGTGCATGCCGGGGTCACGCATGAAGACATTACCACCTGTGTTATCGTCATACACGTGCCTTCGGTCATCTGTGCCCAGAATGAATGTGCTATATATCTTCCGCTTGACTCCACCCTCTGACCCCACAGTCACTGATCATTGGTGGAAGGAGAAACAGGAGGATCGGTGGGGGGAATGGAACCTTGTGAACGTGACCTTGCTAAAGGTGACCTGCGACCCTCCACAGTGAGAACACAACCTGTGTGTTTAGGTTTGTAATAATATGTCATGGTCCTTCCTCGTTCATTACACTCAGGGCTGCACCCTGCACTGCACAGGTGGAAAGTTCAGGTTCAGAAAGTATAAATCCAGACCAAGATTTTGTTCCAACCAGCCAGTTAGTTATAAAGATTCATATTCACAGAGCGCTCAACTGGTTGGTTGAAACAAAATCTTTGTCTTGACTTTGCACTTCTGGCACTCAATAGGACTTTTGTCTCCATAATAATCTGCTGCTTGTCAATCTGTGGACTAAGGCAGCCCTGCTTTCTTATTTGTGGCTGATCTGGAATCAAATCTGAAGTCTGGGCTCTATGAAACATTCAATGAAATGTGGAGGCGAGACAGTGAAGTACTTTGGAGTAGAACAGTGACCACACAGTCATGATCACTTCAGTCCCCTGTCTTTATCTACACTCCTAATTAATGGGGCTTGCAAAGGCAGGATACGGGGGTCTGCACTGGCTTGCAGTATGCAACATGCACTTTCTGGGTTTCTTTGCAGGCCATGTGACATGCACCCCCTAGTGTTGGAGCACAGCGACAGCATAATGGATATGGCAGGTTGCTTGCGTCATGGTGCCCCCAAACAGGACTACATAGAGTGCCTCATGAGAGCCAGGCTGATGCAGCTGAACAAATTAGATCTGCGGAAATCCACCAAAATCATTAACACCTCCTCTTTAGAGGAGAATGCTGTCTGGCATTGTGTTGTTTCAGTTATATGGGGTGGAATTCATCTGCCCCCTTCTGGCTGCTGCTGCCTTCTTAGAGACAGTTGGTTGACACGGGAGCTCTCCAGTTTATCTAGTAGCAGGACCCTGGTGCCCCCTAGTGTCCCTCCAGATCATGCATCTCTCCTCTAACTTTGCTGGACCACTGTTGGCTATGTGGGGGTGAGACCTGATCTACCAGACAGGAATCCTCCTCTGCTTCGGTCCCCAGTAGACAACTGGTGAAGACAGATCTTTAATGGGCCCTGCCCCCCCTGACACCCCAATCCCCTGTTGCCTGTTAACTTTTGGGGCCTTTTCCTGGTAGCTGCTACCAAATCACTATCATGTCCACCCCTATCTTGCTCTCAGCCCCTTCAATGATGGGTTGAAACACAGATAACAGCACTACCCAAAATGAAGACACAGGGAGTGTGGACAGCATGGCTTCTGCTGAGGACACTCCAGAAGCCAGGAGATCTATTATCATTCTGCAGGACCTTGACTGATGGACGGAGCTGATTCTGTGTTGCACAAGGGCTGATTGGCGAAGGTTTGTGAGTCCAGGCCTTAAGGATCATATCACATTGCTATTCTGCTTCTTCACTGAGGCTCCTCAGCTCTGCATACCTGTTGGAACAGGAAGTTGGAACATTAATGGAGGTGTTAAATAAAATGTACCTTCAAGAACTCTCAGGGCTCTGGAGGAACTCTGCTTTGCCAGCCTAATCTCAACCACATGCCGGGCTTCAGGGGAGCTTCAGCCGCTTTCCTGGTAGAAACGTTTGACTGGAGTTTGACTGATCTGCTGCTGGAAACTCTTCGTATTCCTTAGCTTAGTTCTAGCTAATGAATGAAAAAGTGGCATGTGGCCCTGTGGGTTAAGACTTTGCACCCATTATCAGAAGGTTAGTGCTTCAAATCCCATGGTTGACAGAGTGATTTTACCATTGGGGCCCTTAACTCCCAACTGGGGGTTAGTCACAATGAAATTACTAAACTGGTGATTGAGTCTACAAAGTCTGGTTCAACATGCATCTCTCCTCATGGCCTGCAACTGATAGTGAAAGATGTTGTAGGTGTTTGTGCTTGCTGATGTGATTGTTTAAATTACGTACCTTCATGCTTTTTCAAAAGATTTAAAGATAGCTTCTAGTTAAGTATCATTATAATTCATGATTACTTCTGTGCTTAATTGTTGAATTAAGTACTGGATTGACTAATTTTAATAATAGCAATCTGAACAGTTTTTTCAAGGGCACACACTAACTGAAAAGCAGTGCAAATGAGTTACATTAAAATGAATTAAAAATGAATTAAAACCATTTATACATGCCGTACCCCAGCAGACACACTTGTGGTATAGATTATTATATTGTACATGTAGTAATCCAACTTTACCTGTCCAGATGCGTGACTATTAATAATCCCGACTACGTATCTGCGCTGGATATCATCGGCACGCCACACACCTTGTAGGCAGAGCCTGTATGTCCGTTATTGCCAAACAAAACTACAGCTAAAAGCGGCCCTGGGGACCAAACTTTTGTCCTTATAAACAAAATTCCCTTATATGCGAGTCCATTATATCCGATGCTTTTTCTGCATGTTCATAAATGCGCACGGCCGGGACCTCGGCCGTTATAGACAATATTCTATTATAAGTGAGTCCACTATAATGGAATTTTACTGTACTAGCTGGAGAAGGGGAGGTCATAGGTGTAGCTCCTTTGTACATGGGCTCTTCAGAAAAATATCATCATTACTATAAGCCTGTGGAAATCTGAATAGGTCCGTTCTACTTGTTAATTACATGTGAGAGACAGAGCTCAGCTTGCAGAAATAAAGATTTAACTTTGATTTTAATCAGTTTCTGTGTAATCACAAACTCTATAGATTGGTGTGCTCTGGTTGATGGATATTTTCTGAATTCTGGAACACAATCATTTAAAAATGACTTGAATGGTACAAAGTCCCTCAAAGCAGATGTGTAAGCCCAACTGAATTTACTTTTTTCATATGCCATGTCTGTACCTTTCATCTTCTGCTACAGGACTTATCTTTGTTTTTTTTGCTGACAGTGGAACGACAAGGTCCTGTGAATATATCATTTACAAGAAATGCACAAATGCTGCCCCCTACTGGCAGAATTGATTTTGCATATTCTATCTCTGCCTTGGACGTGTAAAATGAGCTCTGGGGGGAAAAGCGAACGTTCATATGCACTTAGAGTCCCCCGCAGGCCCGTGATGAGGGCATGTTTGAACTGCTGTTTTCAGATGCAGATGGAGAGATTACTGCTGACAACAGCTTCCCCCCAGGACTGCCCTGAATGTTTAAATTGGTGCAGCATATGTGACTTGTATCTCTGGAGAAGAGGAGGAGGATTCATAAAATTCTCAGGGCGAGGGTTTCAGACTGGATTGGGCCTACCTGGGTTTTGCTGAAACCTTGCGTTTGACATTAGGGACACTGCACTCAGCCATAAGGTAATATGCTCTGCCTCCTGCAGGGGGTGCCAGACTATCACAATGTCCAGGAGCCAAAGTACCTGGAAATGGTCATATCAGAGGCTCTCCGCATGTACCCTCTAGGATTCAGGTAGAGAACAACTTTATACCCCATTTCATGAGACTGTCTTACTGAGAAGCTGAAATTACACTATATACCTACTGTAAGGAACAGTTAGTACTTTACCAGTCAACGCTAAATGTTCACTTTCTTAGGAAACCGAGTTATTTACCCTGTCCGTTTTGACCATTCATCCATCCATATCAAATGCTATAAATGTGTAACTTAATATTGCAGTTCCCATTAATGTTTAGCATATATAATATATTGCTTCAAACAGTATGTAGGGTGGTGAGATTTGTGGTGAGTTGACTTACTCTGAATTAGGTTAAATTGTTTCCCATTTGTCATTGATTTATTTATTTTTGATTCCGATTGGCATGAAATGGATCATAATTGATGGCTAAGGGTCTTACCAGCATCCTCCGTTAAGTGTTGCTGCTGATCTGGAGAGATGCCAATACCATCATTAAGTCTGAAGATTCTCTGATGCAATTTTGAGCCTGTGGGTCTGATGTCACTCCCTTACTTTTGTAGAGTGAATGGAGGTGCTCCTTCGGCAGTAACCTGCCTATTATGTCCCTGCCTGACTCCCTGTACAGGTTTAACCGCGAGGTGAAGCATGACTGTATGGTGGATGGTGTGCAGCTGCCCAGGGGCGCTGCACTGGATATCCCCATTGGCTTTCTGCATCACCACCCAGAGGAGTTTATCCTGGAGAGGTGAGATCTTGTTTGGCTGTCTTTGTCCTTTGAGATCAGGTAGTGCCCATGGGTTTGATGAGTCCTATTCCACAGGCCACTCGAAACCCCTTTGTATACCTGCCGTTTGGTGCCAGGCCAAGGAACTGCGTGGGGGCACGTATGGCCATGCTGGAGATCCAGAGGTCTGGCTCTAGTGCACATCTTCAGGAAATTCACCTTACTGGCCTGCAAGGAGACTAAGGTGTGTGTACCCCATGGCTGTCTCTGGATGGTGGTTCAGACAGATGCCAGTGTTCTGGGGCTGAATACTGAGTTGTGTGCATGTTAATTCTTTTTATACCATGGCACTCTCAAATTCTCAAATGTAAAAGGTGTTGATTAATTTTCTATAACCACACACATAGTGCTGGCCAGGCAAATCACAGTAATAAATGTTTACACTTTTTTAATCCCAGTGGGAAAATTCCTTTTTATGCCTCCTTCAACTTGCTCTTTGTAGAGCAAGCTGTCCGCGAAGGGCAGCCACCTGTAGCGGCACCTGGGGAGCTGGGGGTCTTGCTGAGCTCGGCTTGAACCGGCAACCTTGTGATTACAGGCACATCGCATAGCCCACTGAGCCACACGCTGCCCCAGTAGTAAATCAATGCACAATTATAATCTTTAATTCACAAGTATGAGCGTGCTTGCACATAATATGTGTAGGTCTAGTCATGTTCCTTGACCGAAAGTTTAAATTTAGTTGCTAGGTGTTGTAACAGAAAGCTCAGGAATTAACAGTATGCCAGGTGAACTGGACATTTTATTTAAACAGAAGCAATCAGGTGCAGAATTTTGAGGCTGAGACATCATAAAGAGAAAATAGGGTCAGGTGAGCCAGTAGAATCAGCCTGACAGGGAGCATGATGGATGGGGCTTGGGAAAACATGGGGATCCAGGGCTAACAGAGATCGACAGGAGCAGTGGGCGGCTCGTGCCAGAGCTACACTGGAGACAGGTATGGAGCGTTTAGTACATTAACTCATGGGAAGAACAGTGCGAGGTGTGAAAAGGCTTGTGCCAGGAGTAGTTAATTGGATAACTGGGCCTAATTATGGATGGGATGTGACAGGACACCCAACCCCTCCTTCGACAGCCGCCACCTGGAGGCTGATGAAGGTGACTTTGTCAGGGAGTGGGTTTGCCTGGGTTTGCCTGATTATGGTGAAAGGCAGCGAGCATATTCAGGTACAGGGACCCAAGTCTGTTCCTCAGGCCTGCGGCCTTCCCAGTCCACCAGGTGTTGTAGGTTTCCCCGAGGATATCTGGAAACGAGCAGTGCACACACATCATGGGCCTCATCAACATCCAGCAACATAGGTAGAGGTGGACCATCAGAAACACTCAGTATGACACAGAGGATGAGACGCAGTACCTGACTGGTTTGAACAGGGAGACATGTAAGACAGGCGAAACAGGATACATACAGTGATAGATTTCTTCAATGAAACCTTAGGTTCTTTTAGTTGAATGGTGAGGCAGGTTCCTTAAGCCTAAGCAGTTTATTAGGACAGAATGAAGAGCCGGCGATAATGCTGTGAGATAGTGATGTTGAGCTCGACAGCGAAGCTCCGAGGCATGTGTCAAAAAAACGATACAGTGCGCTCAACCACGTGACTGCTTCAGAATGGTGAAAATGACATGCGGATATCAGTGACTCAAGTATTACGGAAGCCTGTAGAGGACATGCATTAACTTTTTTTTTCCTTTTCGTTATCTCGAGATCACGACTTATTTTTTTAAGCCGACATCTTTCAAACGTCCTCCGGTAACCATGGAGGCGTACTGGACTCTCCAGTTGGTTGGTAGGGGAACTGACTACTCTTTCAGGCTCACTATAATTTCTCCGATGTACATTTCTGATCCTCCTTCTCAAATGACAAACAACATCTCGTTTCATCGGGTCCATTGCATGGGGTGAGGAAAGAAGCTCAGCGTCCAAGACCTATCGTGGCCAAGTTTGAACCTTTCAAACAAAATGAGCTGGTGAAAAGCCGAGGCAGGGAGCTCAGAGGAATGGACTTCAGCGTCGATGACCAATTTCCCAAGGAAATCCTGGATCGTCACAGAATCCTGTTCCCGCTCAGGAAAAAAAATCATTGCGGAGGGAGCCAGGGTGTCATCACGGTAGACAGACAGTATGTTAATGGACAACTGTTTCGCAACCAGAACACCACTGCTTGGCTCTACTGAAACCACTCCCAACTAAGGTGACACGCATTTAACAAACTAACTTTAAAGTTTGGCAGTTAATACAGGTTTTTAGCGCACGCCGCACACTATACGGGTTTGGATAAGGGTAATTAATGCCGGGACACTTTATATCCCTTACTGTTCTTCAACCCCCTTGTTTAATGTCTCACCACATTCGCAATTGTTGTTGTTGTTATGGCCATCATTGTCACTTTGGTTGCTATGGTAATTGTAGCACATAAGTATTGACACTCAAAAATGTTTTATCTGGAAGTAGTCTACACCTACACATACACGTAGGTAGTCACACACTCGCACTCGCATGCATAGACGCCCACTCAAACATGCACACACCCCCTCATCTTAACATCATACATTTATACATTCATGCACTGACATATATACACATGCCCACTCAAGCTCAGACAGATCTCCTCACTTTAACATCACACATGGAGACATTCACACACTGACACTCGCACACACATGCATCCTGACACATTCACACTCATACACACACAGTCATTCACATGCACACACACACGTCAATCTTAACATTAGATGGTACTCAGGGGGCCTAAGTTAGGACAGCATGAACTCATTACGCTTTGTCACTTGGAACGTGCGTGGTATTGGCTCATTTGCTAAGAGACATAAAATCTTAGAATATCTAACAACATTACAGGCAGACATTGTCCTACTGCAGGAAACTCACTTAGCCAAAACAGGACAGTGTACGTGAAATTCAACAGAATTTCCACATGTATACTTAGCTAGTTATAATTCAAAACAAAGAGATGTAGCAATTTTAATCCACAAAAGAATGTTTAAAGACACTATTTCAGACCCAAAAGGTAGATTCATAATTATTAAAATTTCAGCATATAACAAAGAGATATGTATTGCCAATATATATACGGTTCAAATAGTGATGACCCCTCCTTCTTCCACCACCTACTTGCTGCAATATCATCACACTCAGACACAGAACTAATACAGGGAGGGGACTTCAACTTAGTACTTAACCCAGAATCTGATAGACGTAGTACAGCAGCTACTTACCGTACTTGGCAATCATTTAAAACAGTAAAACAACATATGAATGATATATGAACACCTATGCATGTGTGGACGTGTATGTGTAGGTCATACATTGTGCGAACCAAATGTCCCCACAATGTGATAAAAACCTGTTAGTTTGATGTTGTCGGGACCACTTTTTCAGTCCTCACAAGGGGAAACTACATTTTCTGTGACTGCAATCAAAAAACTAAAAATGCCAAAAATCTTGTATTTTGTTTGGTTACTTGTCGGTTAAGGTCAGGGTTGGGTAGGAGATAAGATCGTCATATTTGGGATTAGGGCTTTTCCCATGGAAATGGATGGATGGTCCTATATAAATAGCAATATGTGCATACATATCTATGTGGCTGCATGTGCACTCCACTTTGTTGCACCAACTCGGGGTTAAAGGGAAGCAGCATTGTACCTCAGGAATAATGGAGACTCTTATCAGAACAGTATTTCTGTCCAAATAGGTGTATAAAACCTTTGTAATCCAAAATATGATTTTGCCCTGTAATCTGCTTTTAAGTCTTTAGCGAAAGGATTTTTGTAATGCCGTTTTTAAACTTGGAGCACTCCCGTAGAATGAGAAAAATATAAGACATTGTAATTTCAGGACAGTTAAATTATATGTGGATAGTTACATGATGTTTTCATATACACCAAATACGGCTTTCTCAACATTTGAACTATACTTCCGGGTCATGGGGGTTATAACTGAAAAACACAATTTGCTACGCAGTTAACCAAGTAGATAGCAATGGTAACAATACAGAGCCAGGGATGCACATGACTGGTACGCAAGTATGTATTCAGCATATAAAGTGATGGCTGCTGCGATTTCTTGCCATACCTGCACAAATTCATATTTAATGTTTATGTTATGACATGAAATCACTGTGCATTTTAGCCTTTATTCTGTGAAAGAAGTACAAATTAGCCAAACGCATACTTGCATATCAGTTATGTGCATCCCTGCAGATAGCATTAGCACTCTGGATATGCTAACAAAGCAGATTGCATTAGCATACTGGAAATGCTAACAAATATTATACATTGACTGTGAGACACATGCATTTCAACTATTTTACATGCTCACATGCCACACCTTGTGTTTCTCATGCTGGGGAGTTAGGGATAACGCCCACCAAGGTGTCCCATGATACAGGGATCAGAAAATAGCATTTGTTTTTTTTTTGGTAAATTCTAAATTTACATGTCATCCTACTGCAAACAAATTATTTACATGGTTGTACACACAAATGGAGTGTAGACAAGGTAAGGGTAGAAGAACAAGATAGGATGAGTGCAGTAGGGAGGGCTTTCAAATCTCACAAGTTGGACAATGAGATACATGTTCCATCCCTAACAGATGTGATCTCACTTTAACATTTCAATTAAACTTAAGAGCCCTGACAATTACACACTGGAAATGCTAACAAATCAGATAACATTAACGTAAGGTCAGGGAACCAAGGATTTCACATGGATTTTTGGTGCTTTAGTAATGCTACATATAATGTACCACAGCATCTAAAAAATCCTATCTAACCTCTTAGGCTCTGTGTTCAATATTGCTTCCTACCTGATATGAGACACAGCTAGTTAATCCAATTGTTGAAAAACAGTTTATTAATTTTGAATGCAATGCATAAAGATCAACCTGGATGTAATATACACACATAAATTACCAATAATCATAAATGAAATAAAGTATATGAACAAATCAATCATTCAAAAATGATTATTTTAAAGTAATGTGGTTTTAAACGTGTGTTTGATATTAAAAATACCAGCTGTCTGAAGAGTGGCCTGGATCATTGAAGACTTCCTGTTTTTAAAGCATATTTCATACCGCCTGCCTACACTCTAGATGTGCTAAAAGGCAGTTACACCTCTCTGCAGAGGCTACATGCCACAGCCGTGATGAGGGCAGCCCCCTTCCCACTGCCGTCCTCTGAGAGGATGAAGGTGACATCACACAGGGGTGCCAAGGCCTTCACGGTCTCCTTCAGGATGGTGGAGAAGCTGTGCAGAAAAAGAGCAAGTGACAGGGACAAAGGAGAGAGAGAGAGAGAGAGAGATAAGAGGACAGGATCAGAGAGAGACACAGAGATAAGGGGACAGAATTAGGGGCCGAATAGCCACTGTTTCACATCCCTAAACTCTCTGAGAGGGTCCTACATCGTTAATTCTCCTGTTTCATAATTAAAAAAAGAACAAAATCAGTCATGCCCAAAGAAATACTGGGGCTTCACTGTACACTAGTAACCAAAATCACTGGAAACACTTCCAGTTTTCAGGGATTGTAGAACTTTATTCAACTGTTACTTATTTAATCATCCAGTGTATGATATTTGTAACATTCTTTGATTGTTTGTAAACATTACAACAGATATTAGTGTAGTGATTTTTAAAGCCTAATGCCAAAAATGCTAGGTGTTTCCACAATTTTGTTCACTAGTGTAGGTCTCTCTAAGCACCAGCCTCTGGCACCTTTTTAGTTCATTAGTAAACGTGACCCACAGATCAATCTCTCATTTCCTACAGTGAGCAGAGAATAAATGTGCAGTAACGTTATTCCGCTAATCAGCTTTGGGACCTTGCTGTCACAGCTGAAATCACACTAGCATCATTCTCTCTGTTTAAGTAATGAAATTTTATTCTGAGATTTGCCCAAATGAACGTT
>JAABNY020000063.1:45290-56351 GCA_015164015.2 Brevimyrus niger
ATATATAGTTGTAGCGCGGAGGGACGATGCAAGCGAGAGTTAGGCTTATTAATTAAGCACAAGCTTATAATTAGTACTACATCGTATTTATCCAGACTCAAGGCATTTACCATGATCCCTGTCAAGGTCACTGAAAAACAGGAATGTGTCTTGGTGTTTACTGGTACGTTTGCTAGTAATCCACCCATCGGTGTCGTTAGGTCCGATCACTACAGCTCTGAGTATTTATATTTATTTATCTTCCTTCAAAAATTAAAAAAAACAAGCTAACACAGAGACATTAGCAATGATTTCGTAAATTATTCTTTGTCGTGACATCAGTTTTAATGTAATCTACAGGGTTTATCAAAAACGTAGTTTCTCAGGTTTTCATCTAAACAAAATCTGCGATGTCGGAATGCAGCTCAGAAAGGGGAAAAAAAACAAATGAAATCTCACGCAGTAGTGGGACTGCCCATTTGTATAGCCATTTGTAGGCTATTAGAACTGCTGAAGTATATATTATGGTTCATTTCTCCGGCTACACAAATATTAAAATATTTTTTATTTTATTTTTAACATATTTATTAAAATATGTTTCAGGTTCATAGGAAAACCACATTGGCATTAATTTATTAACCACTCAAATTGTACAGTACATCGCGACAAATAGGCTGCCTGCCCAGGATATTGGGAGACTTTGGTGGGAAGAAACTGCACTCTAAAATGTAACTAAAACTAAAATGTAGCTGCATGACGTAGTAGGATAATAACAATCAATAAAATAACTAACTGGTCACTCACATGTCCAATAGCAAAATGCCTGTCTCCACAGTCAGCTCAGGGGGACAGGACAGGAGTCAACAACGTTTAAATAAACAACTTTTTTTCTTTCACAGAACCATATTGCAATCATTCAGATTTCTTCTTTGGCAATGCTTTCACAAAATTACACCCAGGACTGCAAGAAAAAAAAATAGTTTGGGAGCAGAAATTGAAATGGTACCAAAAGTAATGTGCTTCTGTAATTAGCTTACAGAACTCTCTTCAGCTTTGGAGGAAGTGCTTATCATCATGGCTGCTAGCAGTTTCGCGGTGGAAGAACGTTACAAACAAAACAGAACAATCAAGCACAATTACAACTACAGAAACTTTCACTGTTCACCTGCACATAAATAAATATGCTTATTCTTTTGTCTTAGTGAATAGATAGACATCAGCAGATCAGCAACTTGAAAACTTGAACAACATTTAAACAGTTTAATTTTGCTCCTACATCGAGTATCCTTTTGGTTAAAATATTTGATACTGTTCACAAAGAATTTATCAAATTGGATATTGTATTTATGGCACCTAAATGATTCTTGAAAATAGTCAGTTAAAAAGAGTATATATTAGATTTATTGTACTGGCATGAGTAACGTTTACATGCAGGTTTTATATTAGTCCTTACAGATCTATTCAGGTGAAGGTAATGCCTGCCAACACTATCGTCAATAAATTTATTATCAAAGTTTATTGAGCAAACCCCAAAACATACATAATTGGACACACCAGCCAATATATAGACAGTGAGAGGATTAAAGGTTTGTGTTGTTCATTAAACTTTATAGAATTCATTGCAAAAAAAGCATATTTTCAAAGATGCACAATATAACCTGTATATGGTGATATATTTCCCAGATTTATCAAAAATATAAAGTAGTCTCAAATATAATATTTAATAAGTTTTACTTAAAAATAATAGGCAAAATAAAGAGAGTAAAAGAAATACAATTTCGGTAAGAATTTAATCCTGAGCAATGTGGGTGACCGCCTTTCCATGCTGTGCTGAAACCGACATGAAGTGGATAATTTCTCCATAGCCAACTACAGGATGAAGCCTTCCTCTTTTAACTCCTTCTCAGCTGGCAGGTTCTTCTTTAGCTCCTTTTCAGGGAAGATGAAGATGGAAGAATCTTTCCCCATTGCGCTTCCCTCGTCAAGCTCGGTGCTACCCTCTGCTGGTGAGAGCACTGATAGCACTTTTCGTTCAGCGGCCGGCTGGCCTCCAATGCCTGTGAAAGTCTGGCTGTCTCCGGACCCGTCGCCGGATGACTCCTCCATAGGGTCTTGGCTGAATTTAAACTTCTCTCTGTAATAATAATGCGGATACAGCAGCGGGTAAGGCGGAGGTCACATCCCCTTCCTCTTTCCTCTAGGACGACCCCTCCCTACAAACTGCTTTGTTTAATGAGCTTCCTCCATCGACAATATGAGTTCTCAGAACAGGAGGTATGCAACACATAAACAAGCTAACCACGTCCAGCCCACGGTGCTGCCTGAGGCAGACTAACCACGTCCAGCCCGCGGCACTACCTGAGGCAGGGTAACCACGTCCAGCCCGCTTCGATGCCTGAGGCAGGCTAACCACGTCCAGCCCGCGGCGATGCCTGAGGCAGGCTAACCAAGTCCAGCCCGCGGCACTGCCTGAGGCAGGGTAACCAAGTCCAGCCCGCTTCGATGCCTGAGGCAAGCTAACCAAGTCCAGCCCGCGGCGCTGCCTGAGGCAGGGTAACCACGTCCAGCCCGCGGCACTGCCTGAGGCAGGGTAACCATGTCCAGCCCGCGGCTCTGCCTGAGGCAGGGTAACCAAGTCCAGCCCACAACGCTGCCTGAGACAGCTAAATGAAAGGCTGTCAGTTGCTTTAAGTTTTCAAATGAGACCAAAAATTCTAACCTTATTTATGGAGAAAGAGGAATAAAATAACAAAAGAACAGACACAAGCTCTTCTGAAAGGCTTAACAAAATGGGTGCACACAGTGACGTCATCTGTACTAGCTGGTCCTGCTTGAAGGTTTTCCCCACAGGAGCAGAGGGTGTGTTCACTTCGCTAAAAAACCATAAAGTGTGAAGAATGGATCAGGAATTTGGACGAGGACACTGCTTAACTCGACTGGCACATTGTGTCACCTATGTCCTGTCTGATACTGAAAGATACTAAAATGAGATTTCACTATGTTTAAGACCAAACTTGCATTTTTAAATGTATATCAAAGTTGAACTACTGATGCCTGTATTGAAAAAGCCTTATAATGACCCAGTATTTGAACACCTCATACTGAAACACTGGGACCTAAATCAGTAACTTACTGGATTTGAGATCACAAAGTTAATTGTCACTGCCTCACTGCGAGTCTGCCTTTCTGTATCTGTGTAACACAGCTTAAAAATCCTTTAATAATTTTAGTTGTGGATTAAACCCAAATTAAGTGCCCTCTGGTGAGGTTTGTTTTTTCGAAAAATATAAAAGATAAGTTTTATATTTTATATAAAAGAAGTTTTTATGTTTGTCAGAAGTCACCTTTAATTTAGACAGAAAGATGTCCTTTGAGGATCGTACCTTTCGACAGTATGAGCACGACAGATAAAAACATAATGTATTTTTTTTTTTACTACTTCAGCACAAGGGCTGTTCTGTTTGCTTCTGAAGAAATGCAACAAACTAAGGAAATGACTCATCAGGCAAAAAGCTTCCATTTGTTACGAAATACTTATTGATGCACATTAAAATCAGCCTTCAAGCTCCAATTTGTCTCTCGGCTTGGTTGCGGGTTTAAAGAGGAAATTGTGCTTGGCAGCAAATGAGCATTTTTGCTCAAGACTGGATAAGAATTATCAACTGTAATTAATATGCCACCCTGGCCCAAAAGTAAACATATTTGTGCTCTAGGAAAAAACCCAAAAGTCACTTTTCAGATGAACCAGCCAGTCACGGCAGAAAAACTATTTTTTCCAGACCTGGTCTGAGAAATATACCAACATCATCTATCCAGTATACTTTCACTTTTACTCTTCATCTCCTGCATGGTGTATGTCTACCTTGTCTATTATTATTTCCAGTAGAGGAAAACTGTACGATATACATTGATCTTTATCGAATGTATAATAAACCGCAGCAGCCATATATGCTCCTGGCGCGCTGCTCGGCCTTTATAGAGCAGACCCTTACGTTCGGTGTACCAAACCCACCTGTTGTTTGGGATATCGATCAGCGGGCCCTTCATAACATTACAGTTGGCGTTTTTTGCGTCTGGCTTGCAGGAGACCTTCATGTACCGGCCCTTGGTGGGAGCACCTGCGTCGGAGAGAAGAGAGCTAAATACCTTACAACTTAACATAATTAAGTTTATCCGTACGCTGTCGACCAATGTGAACCCCCAAAACGGGTTATTTTGGAATCAAGTAGAGGCTAGTAAATAAGACATTTGCATAGATTTAAATAGGCTATTCGTATAATTTAAAGATACTTTAAGCAGTCCTACTCAAAATAACCATAATGAATATTTCTATTTTCTCCGTTACGATAACTATTAAGATTTATCAAGATCACATATAACCTTTTCGTAAATTACACGTGTGACTAAATGTTTTACTGGAGTTTTAAAAATATATATATATATATAAATGGGGGAAAGGAGTGTAAAAAGTTAAATGTTGATGTCCGGTACGTACCTTGAGCGCTGAGGAGAAGGAAGCACGAAACTGTGATGAACACGAGTGTCGTTTTCGGGGTTAGTTCCATGGCTCTCCGTTACCTAACGTGGCAGTTGCAATAATAAAACACAGAGCGAACTGAGGGGCCACCAAGTATACTGAGCCTATCCGCCGAGCGCGTCACTGTTTCCTGTAGCCAAAAAAGCAGCAGAAACATCCGCAAACGGAAAGTACTTAACCTCGCTTTCGGGTTTTTTTTTTCACTGACGACGGGACGACACCGTGAATAATTACACTTAGGAATATGCTGATTATATGTTTTTCTTTTTTTATCATCACTTGGCCTTCTACTTAAGAACGGGAATTGACGACAGTAATATATTTATTCACCGTTAAATTAGGCAAATTGTCGCATTTCTTCGAATCTTGCCCCCCCCCCCCAATTACTACTAACAAATATAACACCTTTGATGTGGGAAGACTTAGGAACACAAAGGAGACTTGTAATTCTCATTGTAGTTATTATCATGAAAAGGTGTAAACTAAAATAATAAAAAAGTTACCGGTTAAGGATTGATTTAGGTACCATGTTCTGACAGAAAAAAACAACTCAATACTAAAGATAAAATAGAGACTAGTTTAATGCAGTTGGATCAAACACAATATATAAAATATTCTTATGGAACATTTCTTTCTCTAGTAAATTAGCATTTAATTACATTTGTAGTAAAACGATAAATGATAATCAGTTTATTGTATTATTATGTGGGCATATACTAGAAAGGCCTTTTGTACATGTGAGTTTCTCAAATAAGAAAGAAAAAACAAAATATGTAGAAATAACGTCTTATCTCTTTCATTTCCGTTTGCATTGTGGCTCTGTCGAAGCTTATGCTGGCCAATCGCGGTGTGGCGATGGCGCAATTCCGGGGCCCTTTTTCATCATCGATCTCCCTTCTGATTGCTATCGCAGGGCCTCCCTGCACTGTTTCTCTGGCCAGACCACCGTTTTTCCTCCTAAGTGACAGGAATAAACAGCAGCGGGTGACTTATGGTGCGACGGAGTGGACAGCATGTCATTAAATCACGTGAGAAGAAACAAGGGCCATCATTTGAAACTTCACTCAGACTGAGGCAGCCCTGCTCCTTAGACTCCACTTTTTACAAAGTCTCCACATCTTGGCAAGTTCCTCTACCAGAAACTCAGAGGTCATCCCTTATATGCTTTATCCATCACAATCATGGTGTGATCCTCTTGCTTCCTTCTGAAGTGCTTCCCTCAAGCCTTGCTCTGATCAGGAGCTTTGCCTGGATACCTTTCAGTGCATCTGGCCTGTCGTGCTGGTCTTCTCATCATAGCGCGCTGCTACCTTAGCATCCACAGATCTGCCTTGGGCCCTGTTCTAGTAGAGAAACGGAGCAAACTTAGGCAACACCAAGGTGAAGAAATTGCAAGGGATTTTTTTTAAAGGAAGACACTACTTATCAGAGAGTGAGGAGGAGTGCCTCTCATATATCCCAAGAATAGTCATCCTTCCAAGAACCACACATGGAACGTTATTCAGTCAGCAAGACATTGACACTGCCATGTAAACAAAGGAGCAGTTTCCAGTAATATTGGGGATGATGGCAATCCATGTGATACTGAGTGACTAAGGGCTGGATTCTACTTCATACGAAAGCAGGCGAACCACTGTGTTGTTCTTACCTCTAGTGCCAACACATCAGGCAACCATGTACTTCGATGCCAGACCTGGGGTGACGCTATAGAGCAAAGCTGCTCTTAATAGTCACATTTACTATATGAAGTAGAATGGATGTTATAAAAAATAAGAATTTTAGTAAAACTAACCGTGCACTATAAGATAGGAAACTACAAAAACAAGAATAATAAATATTGCTTCTAAAGCTAACTGAATTTGAATAAAAACAAATGTCAAATGCTTCCTGATACTATTTTTAATATTACTATAATATTGCTATACTATGTAGCAAAAATAATAATTTGTTTATTTTTAGCCTTGTCATGCAATGCAGTTGAACCATAGAAATAGCCACCTGCATTATGTCGTGGCTTTCTGCAGAAGCCAATAAAGTCCTAAAACGTTCTGTCTATCGCTGGTAATAAAACAAGAAATAAAATATAAAATAACTAGTTTTCTAAAAAAAAAAAAAAAAAAAACAACTAATGAAACACCAAAAACTAACACTAAACTAGATTTCAAATGAAAATGAACAATAAAATAAAAATTAATAAAAAAAAAAATGATAACACTCATGCAAAAATACATAGGATAATGCAGTACAAACATATTTCATTTCAGTTTGTAGCCATCTGTAAGTGTTCATAACCCTATATGGCGGAATTATATAAATGCTAGTATTTTTGTATTTTCTCTGTCAGCCATTCTTCAGATCCACTAGGCATTTTGCTATCATTCTGATCGCATATGGCAGAAAAGGTGTTTATATATAATCTTTTGTTTTACTTTTGACTTCCTGCTACTTTTCCTGTAGCTAATGAACGATCAAGGTTTGCTTGCATCACTGGGTGGAGCCTCAGCAAACCTCTGCATTGTAATCATTTTTAAGTGATGCGTGGCATTTAAGGTCAGCCCCTATGATGAGAATTGTGTTACAATCGCCGCCCACGCAGTCATGTTGCAGTCTTAAGGTCATCTCCATCTTAAACACCAGTGACATCTTCAGCATAACGTATGCATGCTACTGGATCCATGTTCACTGGCCTTAAGAAGATTGGCTGGCTTCCCTGTGGGCGGACGGGTGAGGGAGAGCTTCCTCAGAAGCCGCCAGCCACCGTTGTCGGCATCAACAAAACAAGCAGCATGCCTGACTCAGCATCTTCTCCAATTGAAGCCTGGATTCGACATCCAGTTGAGAAACATCAGCGGATGGGGAGACTTCCATTTTGCTGACGGCAGAGTATGAGCGGTAGTGCAGTCACTTGTGTTATTTCTGTTTAATTCTCCCGAATTCCATTTATATTTTCTGGTAAAAGGATGAGAGGATACGCATTTCTCACAGCCAGCCCACGGTGGTTCGTGCACTGAGCTCTCTGGCACGTTTCATGATGGCAGCATAGACATAATCACACTTATAAGGGCCTTACTTCTGTACTCCCAATGTACTGAGGCCTAACTAAGACATACATACTGTAGACTACGATCTGTTTAGAGCTTGAAAAGTCCCACCTAGTGTCTCTGCAACTCAGCGGCTGCATCAAAAAAAAAAGTGACAAGAACAAAAATACTTGTCACCATTATACACTCAGTTTTCTCGTGTTTTACAATCCGGCGGCCTTCCTTATTTGTAGCGTCTGGCCTTTGACCGCGAGCACTGAGCTGTACTCTTCTGCTTTGAGTTCCTGTCAGGATTTTCCCATCAGCCCTGCTGGAGCCCAACGCCAGGGATGCATCAAGGTGAAAACTGAAGTTATTTAATAAATAAATAAATTTAATACATTTTTGGCAAGCTAATTACAGCAGCCTTATGGACCTTGATCAAGGCCTCACTCTGCAAATGGGTCTGTCACCATGGCGATCCATCACTTCATCTCTTTGTTATTGTTTTCCTCTCACTGGACAAGCTCTTCACTTTTTCACCTCAAATGTGACTGTCATACTTTAGCTGATACTGGGCTCTATTTATGGATGCCTTTGTTTTTACTTTGGATTATGGGAAAAAAAAAGAAGGAGTGTTTCAGGCAGCCGAGTTTTTATTAAGGAAGCTGAAAGTGGGGAATGCAAGGAATGTCATAAAGGACAGGCCTGAAGAAGCAGATGGCAACATCACCCAGCCATGCGTGGATACTTTAATAATGACCTGAGAAGTATTTATAAAGGTCACTCCCCTCCCTGCCCCGTGCTCGAATCAAAAGAGCCAGGAGACCTGGGGCTGTTCTCATTGGCCAAGAAGTTCAAACGAATCAGGTGAGTTGTTACCTTGAAGTATTGCTTAATTTCATTTAATTTTCTTACAGCACCTTTCACAACCACCCCAAGGCGCTTTACATGGTTGCATTGTGATACATTGAGGGGGGCAGCATGTGACTCAGTGGGCTAAGCCTGTGTGCCTGTAATCAGAAGGTCAGCCTCAGCATGTATGTGGGTCCATTAGCAAGGCCCTTAACCCCCAGCTCCCTGGGTGGCTGCTCTTCGCGGACAGCTTACTCTACAAAATATCAAGTTAAGGGAGGCTTAAAGACAATTTCTCCACAGGGATCAATAAAGTATTGATAATAATAACACTAATATTAATAATAGTTATAATAATTATAACTATAATTTTAAATTATAAGCAGTATAGTAAAAGGGACAGTGTTTTCATATATGAAAACAATGACTGAACATTGGCGTTCGAGCAGGTAAATAACAAACTGGAAAAGGTTTCCTGAACAACAGTCTGAGAGGCATTTCACTATCAATACATACTATCAAAATAATGGAGATATGAACTTATTCATAAACTCTAACTAATCTGTGGCTGGCTAATTTGCTTAAAACATCTATATAATATAGAAATAAAGTAAATTAATAACGACAACAAACCTCCAATTGACTTTACCTCCTCTCCACCCACTAGCCCCCCACTGCTAGAAAACAAAGCTATCATTTTTAACCAACTTTTCATTTTGATTTCTAGTGTTTGTTCTTTCATCTTTCACTTTCAGCCAAAACTATTTTTGCTGTAATTTGAGGCCAAAAAGCCCTCCCAGTGTCAACAGATGTGAATTACACAAATGAGACAAGGGGAATTTTCAGAGATGTGGATTTACCTACTAAGCATGCGTCTGCATTCTGAACATACATCAACGTGCGTTTGCAGATTTTAGAGAGAGAGAGAGACATAAGAAAAAAATCATAAGAGAGACATAAGAAAAGCTCTTTTGTGACCTAGAACATTTACAGAAATGGGGGGAAGGTCTCAAGCCGTCTGAAACGCAGAACTAAGTCGCTTAGCAGATATTCCCAAAATGGCCAAATCTTGTGTTTCAGGCAGCATTAGGCTCAGGATGGCAGAGCAAATGGTAATTTTGTACATGTGTTTCTGAGGATGAGGAGTTTCTGCTTCAGCCCATGATGGCCCCACAAGCAGCGAGACGCTGCAGCATCAGCAGCTCCGCGGCCTCCGTCTCTGGCTCTCATGGTTGACATACGTAGAAAGGTCCACTGGGTGATGTCAAGTGGTGGGGAAAGTAATGGTGACCAAGAATCTCCATTAGTCAGCTGAGAAAAGTGGCTCCACTCCATCACGGAGAGGTGAAGGTCCATTTTCTGCACTGGCAGGAAACCGCAGCCCATGTGAGTGGCGAGACCACTGGCTTCAGAGTAAGTGGGTCAGCTTACTACAGAATCACAAATACTTTACTGATCCTGGAGGAACTTGGTCAGAATAGAGTGGAAGAGACATTTCTAAAGATGTTTCCCTTCGTCATGTCAAGAAGACTTATCGGTCTCTTCATACTTGTTCTCAGCTGATAGGTGACTGTTCGGCACAGGAAGTGGTTACACTGGATCCTCACAAAGGAAGTGACATGCGGTGCCTCAGCATGAAGCTAAATAAACATCCACTAAGAGTGAGAGCTGCTGAAGTCAGGCACTGCAATGAGCTCAGTTAGGACGAGACAAAACAAGCGTCAAATTTCACGCAAGGGCCAGCGATGCAGGACCCAGAGCCACACCTACATCTCACTCGCTTTTTGCAGATGAAGTTTCCTTTCTGTGTATCTCGCTTTTTTCCAGAGATTTCTGTGCTGCCAAACTAACACTTTACCTGTTTAGTAATGCAAAAAAAAAAAACAAACAACTAGTAAATCACATGTAAGAAGTTGGAAAAGCAAAGCAAGTAGTGGCAGAACATATGAAGCAAAAGAAGGAGGATGTTGCATGTGCAAAATTAGCTAATTCACAGTGCGCTGTCTGATGGCAGTTTATGATCTGTTGCTACATTTTACACCATGATTGCATGCTGATTCAATGGCGAAATAATTCTCCCTTTGTACTGACATGTAGGTATATTTTCAAGGTCCAAGGAAAAATGTAGTGAATTCAGTGGGCCTTATTAAGCAGTGCAGTGAACGTGCAGTGCAGTAAGTGGGGTGCCGTGTCTCTATGCACCATGTTTCTATATGTCATAGGGCAGTGTCTCTATGTTCAATGCCTATTTGTGCCACGGCGCGCCATGTCCCTATACCCTCTGTGGTGCCATGTCTCTATGTACCCTGTCTCTATAACCGGTATAGTGCATTGTCTGTATGTGCTGCAAGGCACTGTGTCTCTATTTGCCGTATCTATATGTGCCATGACTCTATGAGCTGTGGGGCACCTAGTGCCTATGTGCTTTTACTCTATGAGCCAGCAGGGCATTGTGTCTCTATGCACCATGTCTGTATGCGCTGTGGGGTTCAGTGTCTCCATGCACCATGTCTGTATGAAGCAGAGGTGATTCTAGACCCATTTCTCCATGCGCCATGTCTGTATGCGCTGTGGGGTTCAGTGTCTCTACGCACCATGTCTGTATGCGCTGTGGGGTTCAGTGTCTCTACGCACCATGTCTGTATGCGCTGTGGGGTTCAGTGTCTCTAC
>JAABNY020000063.1:58718-77218 GCA_015164015.2 Brevimyrus niger
AAAACCAAAAGTAATGTCATTTTCAGAATATGATGATTTTCGGACTTATATGAATAATATGAATTTTTGCAGGTTTTTTGCAGATTAAAGCAGGTTTTCTTGCAATATCATATAGTGCTTTTGTCCAAAACTCTCATGGCCGCTGGGTTGCTCTCATACTTTCTGGCAAACTCTTTCTGTCATACAGCTCTTCTGATTGGGGTTTGGTGCAGCTTCCACTTTTACAGTGTTTACCCAGGATGTCTAACCTCCTGGAAGAAATTTTTTTGCACTGTTCTAATTGGCTGCATTTTGATTAATCTATCTCGGATTTCCTTATAATTTTCTTCAGTCTTCATTTTTACTCCTGATGTTAGTGATTGTCACTGGTGTTACAAGCAACAGACGTAACACCAATGAAATTTATATCAATGACAAACTCTCATAAAAGTTGCATTTTCTAAGATACCATCCTGACCTCATTCAGCACACTAAAACCAATATATTATTCCATTAAATACTTTTTTTTGTTAAAAAATATTTTACAAAAGCATAAAATCATGTAACATCAATGGTACAATTACTGTAAATGTATCCTGCGGAAGAAAAACCTTCAAACAGGAATACAAACAGGAATTTGTGACTAGTAGAATGTGATGATTTGATGTGATGTGTTGATCATGTATCGCTTCAACAGCTTCTTCTTCCTGTGAGCTTTGACCTAGTACTTCTCAACTTTTTTTGCATCCAAAATATCACTTTTTAAAATCAGTAACATCAAGGACATGAAATTAAAGGATACTTATTTTGAAATAATTCCATACATGTAAAAGCACATGACTGGTAATTAAAGCAAAATGATTATAACAGGAAACATCAGGTACTTTTACAATCAGCTTGTGACAATGAGAATACTGCTGATGAGGATTGATTTGTAGCTCAGAAAGAAACTAACTAACACTGAATGGTCTTGTGATAAAATGCAGCTGATGCCAGTGGAACTGATCAAGAAACAATGGAACACTGGATACATAATATCAACAGCATCATAGCGCCCCCTATCACTTTCACAAAGTATATATTTTACGTAACTAGACAAACACCATAAATAGAGCCAAAAATAGTTAAGCAGTGACATGAAAGTAAACTATCATTATTGATTCTGCCTTTTTATTGCAGGTGAGTTACATCTGTAGTTTGGTAATTCCTCAATGCATTTTAATAAAAGCATTTGAGGTGCATATCTATGTCCCAGCCATCCTCTGATTATGTGTTTTGCTCAGGATAACATGAGACCTGCCTCAGGCAGCACAGGACACAGGGCTGGGGTACAGCCTGAACGGGATGCCATTTCAGTGCAGCTCACATACACATAATCATACACAACATGTGATTTAGAGCTACCAATTAGAGTAACTGCATGTCTTTGGACTGCGGCAGGAAAATGGAGAACCCAGATGAAACCCACACAGCAAAGAGAGAACAAGCAAACTGCACACAAACAGAACAGAGGCATGGCTCGAACCTCCAGACCTGCAGATATGAGATTAAAGTCCTACCCTCAGAACCAGCATGAACATGGCCGTTCTGACCCAGGTTTGTCTTGCATGCAGTTTTGCGTAAAAGCTGACAGCTTTCTCCTGCTGCTTCACGGCTTGGCTGTTTTCAGTGCATTTTTACACATTTAGAACACTGTATATTTCAAAGCAGCAGTTGGGTCTGGCTGCATTCCAGCAGAGCCAGGCTGTGGCTTTGAACTCGTAACCTTCTGGTTTTGAGACCGTATCCTTGGCCACCAAGACTCCTGAAACCTCATTTCCCGCTTTTTTTGAACAGCCAGAAGAATTTTGAGGCTTCGGGCTACAGAAATGCTGGGAAAGAGCCTGAAGCAAAACCATCAGCAAGACAAGGAGGCAGAAAGAGGACAAACTGAGGCGTGAAATCTGGACACCCACACCAACACTGGAATATGATCTGGAGAAAATCTCTAAGGTAAACTCACATGCAGCCCCTAGCTGTGAGGAGGTCACTTGAAAAGCATAAAGTAGAACCTATATAAGTACATCTTCTGAAAAAAATTAAAGGACCACTATATTTTGAAAAAATCTGCATTTTTAGATCCTATTTTAATCCTGGTTTTGCTGGCAGAAGGCTACACTATGAGGCAGGCTGCTTCCAGGCTCAAAGTTTTTAAGACAGTACACAAGAATAAAGTGAAGTAGGAGACTCTGGCATTAACAAAATCCAGCCAGATAGAGGGCAGAAGCAACTCTCTAATGGCAGAGATGACTGTTAACTTATCCAACAGTGCCTCATAAATCAGAGGATGACCTCAAGTGACCTTCAAAAATAATGGAAAACATGAACTGCAGGTGTGAAGTGCACTGCTAGGGGAGATTGTATCCTAGATTGGCTCCTAGAAGCAGGACTGAAGCCTCATAAAGCAAAGATGAAGCCCTTCATCAATGAGAAGCAGGGAAGAGCCATGTTGTAGCTTGCAATAAAAAGTACATTTTACACAGACACATACCGTTAATTGAGAAATGAGTGTGTAACAATGTCAATTCCTGATTGTGCTTACCTGTTGCTTGTTCAGTTCAGCCTGTCTGGTGTATTTAATCCGCGTTCCAGTCAGTATGGTCAGATCTGTCATTAATGTTAGTGGTGAATGTTAGTTGGTATTTGTTCTCGGTCAGCCCTGTTTGCTCCCATTAAACCTCGTTTACCAGTCTGTCCGGCTCCACTCGCCTGCTTGCCTGCTCGCCTGATCCCTTAAAATAACCGAGTGAAACTGAAAATTTTACTTCTTAAATTCCGAAGTTGTGCATGTATAATAGCAATAAATAAATAGTTAATATAATAGTTAAAAAAAAAAACAATGTTAGGCATTTCTTATACAACAGAAAAAGAAATAATTGGGTAGGAAGCATATAACTAGTGCATATAAACGATGCATTAGACCCATCACACACTACCGCGAGTAGAGGCAGTGCCAGCCACAAGGTCCTGGATATGCCCATCAGTGAGGATCGACACTGGTCACAGGACCCGACAGGACAAGACTGCACTCAAGAAAAGAAGTTTGGTGTGTTGCTGATAGTCCTCAACAGCTTCTACAGGTGCACTGCGGAGAGCACATTAACCTGCTGCTTAGCTGTGTCAGGACTCCAGACAAAAAGACAAACAACAAAACGAAATATTAAGGAGCCAAATGTTTTTTTAGGAGCCATAATCTCCATCACTCGCCAAGGAAATGTTAAAAATACTTACATGGCACGTTTTGTCTCCTGTCTACCTCACACTGCCTTTTCTTTCTCCTATCTGAGCTAGCTGATCTGCCTACTGTTGTCGTCTGCAATCTTATACATAATAACATAATAAATTACACAGAAATATGCAGTATGTAATATGTAAGCGAGGCAGTGAAGTGTACACACAAACACTAAAATATTAACTCAAATTCACAAAGAAATCTGGAAAACCAAGTTGTATTGATTTTGTTGAATGATATCACAGCCGAAAACCTGAATATAAAGCTAACATTACTGCTGCGTTATAATTAGGGTTTAAACCTGAACCCCCTCCCTGGTATTCTAGCTTGATGAGGTATGTGGGGATCTATACTGAAACATTCCAGAAAGTGGTTTCAAGTTTAAACCTTAACTCCAACACCACAGGAAAGTTAGCTTTATATGTGTTTTCCGGCAGTAATATCTTTCACGGTTTGTTGTATTTTTCTATGTTAGTCTGTGCACTTCCCATTCAGTAGTCCAGCTGGCGGTGAACGGACAGAGTGCAGTTATCAATAGTAATGGAAAAGTCCATCCCACCTCTGCGAAAGTCCATTTCTTCCCAACCACTGATTACCTTCCCTCCGTGCTTCCACACATTCTGCAACAGGTTGCCACATAGCATGAAGGGCCGCCAATGCAAGTATTTGACAAAACCCAACAACGCTCTGGATCGATTCACACTTTAATAGCATGACAATGTAAGAGGAAAGGCAGACACGGGATAAGAATGCACATAACTAAAAGCGGCCACTTCTCTTGCAGCTTAAGTTTTTATTTTCTCTTTCATTGTGAGAGGCAGTCGCCACTGGCAACTGAAATGAAAAAAATATCACAAAATAAAAAATCTAGTTCCATTGGCGACCAGTTTAGTCCCCATCTAGAGCCCATTGTGTGCTTCCAGCTGCACTGGACAGGAGACAGGACAGTGACTGCAGCGGGTTAGCCCAGGAAATCACATCTCCATTCCCCGCAGGATATCTGTGACAGGAGAATCCGCAGACGGGCCAGCAGTGTCATCAGTGATCACACCCAGCCCACCCCACCTACCAAACCTTCTCTCTCATGAAGTCTGTCAGGAGGTACAGGAGTGTTAATACCAGAACATCCAGGCTCCAGAAAAACAATCTGTGCCCCCAGGCCAACAGGAGGATCAACTGCCACCCTCTGCCAGCTGTGCCTCACCCCAGGCACTAAGACTATGGTCACCCAGCTCACTGCACTCTACACCTTTCATTCAGTTGCACATGCTTTTCACACTGGACTGATGAGCACCAAACACTTTACGGTGCACATTACTTTTTCATTACTTTAATATTCCTAATTATGGTAGATTTTTATATTATACATATATTTTATTATATGCTTGTCTACTGTGTTGCGATCTTGTTTCTTTGTAAAATCTGGAAGAGTGAACAAACTAAGAACTAAATCGCATTAATCTTGAAAGTTCCTGCACGCTGTTGACAGATTGGACACAGCACTTTCACTGGCATGGTTACTGCGTTTATTTCTGTAAGGATACACAGTCGGATACAGGTGTTAATTCAGGGCATTATGGAGAGACGGCAAATGGGAAATGAACAAGGAGCCACGCTTCATGCACACATAACAGAGGGTTACAGCTTAATGCTTGTAGATCAGGACCATTCAGCGGTCAAAGATCAGTAAATAATCACCACACAGAATAATTAAAGAAAGAAATTATAATCAGCTTTTTGGTCAAGAAGGACAGGCAAGCAGGGGAGCTGGAGGGGGCGAACGGGGGCCGCCCCATCAGGTGGAGGACACCATCTTGGCTCGCAAGCGGCTGATCTTCAGAGGCAGGAGACCAGCCATCTCCTCGCTGAGCTCCAACTCTGTCTCCACGGCCTTACGGGCCTCGGGATTCTCCTCGCAGTAGCGGACCACGAAGCTGTAGCACTCCAGTGAGCGGTTGAGGTTCTGGAGCTGCGTGGCGGCATCTGGCGAGATGAGACGGCTGTGCAGCCGGGCCAAGCGGAACTTGGCCACCAGCCCAGGGCGGAGAACCTCCTCATCCAGCTTCTCCGGGAACTTGCCCTCGGGCGAACGCACCGAGTCCAGGAACTTCTCGTAGTACTTGATGGACGCACTGCAGAGGTGGTTGAACTTCTTGACGGTGTGAGCTTCCAGCTCATCTTGCTTGTTGGCAAGAGCCAGCTTGAGGTCCATCATCTCGTAGTAAGTGTCAGCCAGCTCGAACTGCAGCTGCCGGCAGATCAGCAGATAGTACTGGGCGTTCAGGTCCTTGCAGACAGGCTCCAGCATGTCCACCCGCCGCTTGTGCATCTTGCACTTGCGCTCCAGATCCTCCTCGAAGAAGGACAGAGCCTTGAAGAGCGCGCTGTGGTCCTGCAGCACCTCGATGTGGTCCGTCACGTGGCCGTCCATCTGGAAGTAATCCTTGGCCTCGGCCACGTAAGCCTGGCCCACGAGGAAGATGGCGCGGGCCTCCTCAAAGTCCAGCGGGAAGGAGCAGCTCACCTTCTCCTCCAGGGCACAGATGGAGTCGAAGGTGTCGCTGGAGCTGAAGAGCACGGCACTCTTCCTCCCGCGCTCCTCCTGCTCTTCCTCACGCCGCCGCCCCCTCTTCAGCTCCTCCTGCCGCTCCACGTCCAGCTCGCCGATGTTGTCCTGACGTGCAGTTTAAAATTATGCTTTACTTACAGTTTTTACACATACGAGTGTCATGGTTCTCACATATACCATCATGCTCTCCCCTGAGACATAAACACACTCATACAGGTGGGAGTTGAGCTTGGAGTTTGAAGGTTCAGCCACTCATTCTGTGCCTCCTGAGCATTTTGAGGGCTTAAGAGGCTTGCATAAGGTCCCGGCAGAAATGCTGCTACTCTGCTGAGCAAGGGATTTGAACGGATTACTGATCATAGGCACAGTGGGCTAGCTGATTTTTGCAATTAGAAAGCCCAAGCCTTTCAGCTCAGGCAGGACAAATGAAGTATAACACGAGTACAACATCATAGGAATTTGGGATAAACAGGGATGAGATGTCCCAACGGGAAAGGTCAAGGCACCCCGATTCACGCCTCTTGAAACAGCAGCCTACGGGCGTCAGTTTCGACTCCAGACGCGCCAAAGCATAAACAGTGTGAGTGTGCGGAGACCAACCAGCTGGCCGGCATCACACTGCTCGCACAGCAACGGCCCGCTGCTGCCGCCGCTCACCTCCAACAGCTTCTTCGCATCTTGCAGGAGGTTCAGGCAGTACTTGATCCAGCACCTGGCAATCTCTGCCCTCTTCTGCTGGAGTTGCTCCCTCTTCTCCCCCTCAACTTCACCTGGAACGCAAACCCTGGGATCACTTGCTCCCCAGCTGAGTGCTTACAAGGAAGGCCAACACTGCTACTCCTCAGAAACAGTAAGCATAATGACCATTGAGTCCTTTCATCCCCAGGGGGAAGACACTTACTTTCCTGAGCGGCAGCCTCCGACGGGAGCTCTCCAGCCTGGTTGGCAATGATGCTGGCCGCGGCAAGGCAGTGCCGGCCCTCCATGTAACAACACTGTGGAGGACAGGAGGTGAGGGGGCAGAGTTTTGGGGGGGCCATGGTGCATGGATCAAGGTTCAAACACAAAAAGGTAAGGTGTCTCACAAAAGGACAGAAAGCTCATCCATGGGTCGCCTTAACCAAAGTGGTCTGAATAGAGCTGGCACTGGTCTTTAGCCACCGTGGCACCTGGTGTCTGGAAAGTGATGCAGCACCAGACAGAGGCCAGCCACGTGACAGAGACATTACCTTGGTGATGTAGTACTGGGACAGGGTCGCGGCATTGATGGCCCACTCTAGGGGAACAAACTGGTCAAACTGGAGCTGCCGCTGCAGGGTGATGTGACAGTACCGGGCTGCCTTCTCATACTCATCCAGATTCTTGTACACTTGTGCCAGGTAATAAAGAGTGTGAGTGTACGCCATTTCGAATCTGTCGGGAGAAAGGCCACTTAAAGCAGAGAACGGCAGTGTCAACAGCGAGGGCATGAACAAGCAGCTGAGGGCGAGGCCACAGAGAACAGAGGGTCTGTCTGAAAGTGTGCAGCCAAGCAAGGCAGAGCCAAAGTGATGCCTTTCAGATGTTTGCGATCATACAAAGACCTACAAACACATGCTGGAATCTGCAGCAATAACGGCCAATTCCCCCCTTCAAAGGCGCAAAACAAACAAAATGATATTTCTGTTTATGTATTCAAACAGTCTGGTTGATATTATGAATATATTTATTTATTGCCTAAATATTCTGCACACTTATCAAAACTTTGCATCCCACACATATCTAATGAAAACCTGCTTGCTGAATTTTGGATGATGCAGTCACATCAACAATTTAAACAATTTACTTTTATGATGCCAAAATGTAATTAATTTATATGACTGGTGTTTACACTCTACTATTGTGAATTTTACAGCTGGTGAGACGTCAATGAGATCTGTTGTAATATTATACATCTCTATATGCCATATATCCATTATCCTGGTCAGGCACCTGATGTTGGGGTACACATAGAGCTGCAGACCACAGACATGCATCAAACATGCACATACAGTAGACAGCCACACAATTCAGAGACTCCAATCCTCACAACTGCCTCTTTAGACTGTAGGAGAAAACCCAAGTGGCCAAGTGCACATACAGGCACACATGCACTGTTTGAATCCCAAAGCCTACATACATGCATACATACATACATACACACACAACAGACTACATACAAGTGTAGCCAATTATTTCCATACAACTGCCTACCTTTTGTTCCTTTCTTGCGGAGTTATTTCATATTCTCCTTCCATAAAAAAATCTGCGAGGTCCGCCGGAGGCTGGCCGTCCTATAACAAAAAAAAAAGCAGGCGCACTGCATTTGATTCAAAATTTCTTAAAAACACAGAGCACCTTTATGAGCAGCCGCCAATTTACAGCAAACGGGTGAGTCGGTTATGATCGCCTCTTACCTCTTTCACATATCGGACGTAAATGGCCTCGGCGGTCTCCAGAAAGCCCTGCGCCTTATCGATCTCATCTCGGCCGGCCCACAATATCCCCAATTGATTCTTAAAAGGCAAACATTACACATATGAATATGCATTATGAACACCGCTATATAAATGTTATAGATTTAAAATAATCACTATTATGTCACGTAAACACTCGGCAATCCTTTTTGACAAAGCGATTAACAGCTGTAACCCGGAGTTACTTTTGTTGGAGATCAGTTTTAAGGACATATAAAGACGCTTGCATTACCCTGACATGTATAAACACTGAGACATTCTCCCTGGATATGGCGCACTTGTCCAGCAGGTTCATGCAGTTCATCAGATGCTCTTCTCCTGCTGACAGCTCCTCGGTCTCTACGTGATTCACCCCCAGGTAATACTCAACCACCCCGAGCCTGGCGAGTCTCATCCCGGCAGCTGAATCGCCCGGGTGGCCGCCCCCTCCCCGGTCCTCATCCCCTGGAGTCTCTCTCTGGAGCTGCTCAGCCTCGCCATCCTCGTCGTTTTCTCCACCGCCGAAGCTCTTCAGCGTGCAGTGGATCTCCCTCAGTAGCTCTCGGGCGTTGTACTTGGACCTAAAGGGATCATTCTCCGGGTCTTTGCGGGACTCGACCTCAGACTGGTGTTGCGCACTACGAAATTTCTCGCAGACAGATCTCCATGCCGGGCCGCAGGAGGACGCCATTTTGGCTACGCATGCGCATAACGTACCCAGCAGTCTGCGCTGCTGTTAACGGAGCTGCGCCTGACCTGAGATTGGCTTGTCACCGTACTGCATCAGTGATCCAGTCCGGTTTGTTGTGTTGTGTTGTAGATCCATGAGATCTGCAAATTGCGTTCTTCCCTCCTCCTCCCTCTTTGTGTGCATGAAGAAGGGGGAGGAAAATAGTTTACAAGGGCTACTAGACGCAAATATCCAGCAGATGCATTAAGATTTCTTTGTCCCACAAAAAATGATTATTTGAAAGGGTTAGCAAAGGATCAGTTTAGGGTCACAGCTTTTCTAGAATTACCAGTTAAATTATACAAGGAAATGTTTTGGAGAAGCAAGACCAGAATCTGTACTCTGGAGAATGTTAATAATATTTAATACTTTTCATGCAAAATTATCAGATGGCAATACATATAATATTAACAACAACAACAACAATAATATAGTTTATGAAGTTTTTCGTTTAGTCTACGTAATGTTATAGAATAAAGGCGGCGAAATTACTAAAGTTGTTTCAGAAACACATTGGCTTCAGTCGCGGAGGCGGCGGAATGGTATCGTTTTATATATAATCTTATTAAACATGGTTAGCTGAGGCCCCTCCTAATGGACGCCCCTAGACAGGCCCGAGAAAAGCCCGTGCATTCAAGCACCCCTTATCCGCAACATAGATTCCGTCTGGAACGGCTTTACGGAGAACCTTAGCGTCTGCAGCAATTCAACGCAAATAGCGTATGACACTAGTCAGCACATAGAGAGACTGATCCGCGGTATTTATAGATCAGACTAGAAAAATAACACGCTAACAAAAGTTAAAAGAAATCGAACGTCTACAATAACACACTTCCTCCTACCCATCTATTTTAGGACATCTATTTTGCCCACTCCCAGGTATTTGCCCTATAGCAGTTTGCGCTGACTGCGCAGGTTACCATAACAACGCTCGGTCTCCCGTAATTCACCAAAACGAGCGCACTAAGCGAGCTCAGACACGCAAACCCGCACGCTGCGTTTGAAGGTAGGCGCATTGCCCCGTTCATTTAATTGTTCTTTAGGTCTCTCAGCTGTATTTGTTGTAGGATCGCAGGTTTATTTAATCTTTTTTTTTTTGTTAAACATTGCTGGGCTCCCTGAACTTTAGTAGACGTGCAGAGTAGATGACTGTTGCTGCTTTTCCACCATTTTGGAGTAATGGCTGCGGCAAAAAGCGTCTCTTAAAATTGCACGAAGGACAACAAATTGCGAACCGTAGCCTCTTCGATACAGTTTGCAGAATACAACCAAAACAGTATAATATACACTATCGCAGACACCCACGAAATACACCTAACTGATTAAAACACGTTACTAAAAGATAACAGGAATTAGAAACTGTTAAAAAAAAATATAATAAAACTCGATACTTTTGGCCTTTTAAATTATAGGGTGCCCGTATATTCAACGATCCATTCAGTTATAGATTTTGACTAACATGCATAATTAAGTTAATTACACAACAAGAATTCTTTTGGATATTCTAATCCGTTATGCTGGGAGGTTCTTTTGTAATTTACATTGATAGAAAATGATTTGCTGTTTGTATGCGTTACAGTTTGAAGAATGTTGCATTTTACTGCTCATCTACTTGGCTGACTCGGACCTATTTTGCACTATTTTATGTTTTCAAGAAAATAAGCTTTGTTGGAAGATGGAAAAGAGTGGACAGAATTGCAAGCCCCATGACCTGCCATGACTGCTCATTGACTCGCTGTCCTGCCTGCTTTCTCACAGTTTCTCAATAAGTTGCATAAATATCTGGTCCAGCTGTTGAAGAATTCTGCCCCAAAATACAGATTAGCTGCTGTTTCACAATATAAACACCAGGAGAGGGAAGATCTCCTTTGTATGTGTGTGTATGTGTGTATGTGGATGTGTGTGTATATATAGACTGCGGCTTGGTTTTGTGCTACTTTATTTTATATACAATGAAATGACAGTAATAAAAAAAAAATGACTGCTGTTTTAAGCCACTCAGTATTTAGGGGCTTCTCTCTTTTATAGATAATTAGTACGGGTCAAAACATGGCCCCGCCTAGAGAGAGGTTACGCAAACACAAGTTCACGGATGCTGAGCTGGACATCCTCGTGAAGGAGGTGACTCGGCACGAGGACACGTTGTTTGGCCTGCAGGGGAACCGACTGACCGCACGCGAGAAGTATAAGATCTGGTTTGGGATCACGGAGCAAGTGTGTGCTGCGTCCGGGCTCCAGCGGTCCATCGAGGACGTCAAGCGGCGCTGGCAGGACCTGCGGAGGCGAACCAAGACCAGAGTGCTGGAGGCCCGGCGGCAGATGTGCCGGGATCGTCCGGCTTCCTCCCTTTGCCTGTCCTCCGTGGATAGGAGGGTATTCGATTCACGCAATGTCCATAGTGCGGTGAAACATGAGGAACAGAACGCAGCTGTATGTCACCTCCCGGAAGGTAGGGGGCTCCACCAGTTTGCTCCACATATGGATTTGGACGCTCAGATCAAACAGTACTTATGCTATCCTTTGTTGATTACTTAATGTCCTTTGTTGTCCTACCTTAAGTTACAGAAGCCTGTTTTAGAGGTTAACATTCCCTCTATGTGCTTTCAGACTTTTTTCTCGACACAGGGGCAGAGTCTCTGGAGACGTGCCCACAGGCTGTGGAAAAGCCGCCGGCCTCCGTGAAGGACCTCCCTGCTGAGGACCCCAGCTTTACGGCTGTCCTGGCAGCGCCTGACACCCAACAGAATCAGCCGTCCATCTCATGCCCCGAAGTAATGGTCAAAAACGAGGTTTACTGCCAGTATCCGTCTGAGGAAAGGGTGGAGGTCACGGAGGGAGGGGGATCTGCTACCCTCTGCAGTGAGCTGACGCCCTACCCTGGGCTGAGGGTGCCCCAGAAGGGCGTGGGTGCAGCCTGCCACAGGAGGGCACCGCTGAGCCCCTTTGAGCAACAACTGCTGCAGGCGCATCGCGAGCACACAGCAGCACTGCGTGAGGGCTTCCGCTTGCTGGCGAGGCAGAACCGGCTGCTATACCGCGAACTGTGCGAGACCAACAGGAACGTGGCGTGTGTGGCGTCGCGAATCGCCGAGCGGAGCGAGAGCGTCTGCGACGTGGCCGATGAACTCATGGGCGTCCACCATAAGATCAGCGAGAGCATCGAGGCCACCAACTGCCTGCATGACCGCGTCGTCGAGCTCCTGGCTGCTCAGCAAGAGCGCCCACTCGTCATTCTTCCCCGTCCCCAGACAGAGAGCCGGCCGGGCCCCTCGGCTGTGGAAGAGGCCAGTCTTTAGCATTGCCCCAGTCTCTGTCTGGGCCGAGTCCAGTTATGGAGAACCGTCGGTGACATGATCCTGTAGAGACTGGTGACAAGGGAAAGGAACAGTCCAGCTGAGATTGGGGGGAAAACAATCAGAATTCTGTAATTTCTCACAAGTTGTGTAGCTCAGTCGGTTACTATGCTGAGTGACTGTGATTTGAAGACTCTTGAGCAAGACCCTTAAACTCCAGTTGTTCCCTGGACTGTGTGACCCAGACTTCTCAAAAACAAAGTATGTTGTTTTGGATACAAGTGTCTGCTGAATAATTAAACTGTATAATGTGAATTTGTCATGTTAATTGGAGATGGATTTCTCACTTGACGTTGAAATTTTATTTTAAAAGCATAAATATTTTTATATAGCTGGATGCAATTCATTTAGTACCTTAGGAATTACAACCCCTTATAATTAGTTTTTTTTTTAAGAGGTGTAGCTTGCTGATGGCTGTTTACAAATTATATGTTGTTCTTTTCCTGAATGTGGTTAAATTATTTTTTTGTACAGAAATGAGTTTTATGAATTTTACTGTAGTGGCGTGATCTGTAATCATTTTTCATTTTGTATACTAAAAATTGTAATAATATATTCAAGATAAAATGATGCAATTTTGAACAAGGCTTTCAGCAGGCATCCGGCATCGAACCACTAAGGTCGTGTTACCTTTTTTACAAATTGTTGAGAAACTATCAAAACTAATATTTTCATGATACAAGCAACACTGCCCATTTTATTTTCTCAGGGCCAACCAAACCTGTTCGACATCATCCAAGATTCCCGAGTCCTTAGGTATAACGATAGCCAGGGTGACAGTGATGGTTTGGCTGAAGCAGGCTGACTTGTAGTATGCAAATTCTATTTATAAGCCATTTTAAAACATTAGGAATGCCCTGCTTGTGCATGCTGAGAGAAACACAATGCACTTTACACTGAAATTTTTAAGTAGAAGATTTCCATCCCTAAGATGACAACATGAATGACAGAAGCCACACTGCAAACCCTCAGGACCAAAATGTAAGCTCTTGTTTTCTTGCCCACCGTACCTGAGCCATATATGACATGATTAGCCAGTAAAGTAGATGATAGGAACTTATCATGTACATGCAACTGGTTGGATTGCAAGATACCATGAGTTTTATGCATGTTTAAAACTACAAGAGGGATGCAGAGATGTCAGCCCCAGATTGCTAGTTGGGAGATTCTGTCCTATGCTGGATCTTCAAGTGTTACTGGGGAGTTTGTCTCTGTTTTGTGCTACTGTCAGTCTGGTCCAGTTGGTATCTGTCCAATGGCTGTCCATTGCGCTTTGAAAACATCACCACATTTGTTAAAAAAAAAAAACACAAGACAGAGGACTAGCTCAGGGGTGGACAAACTTTCTGGCCCAAGGGCTGCATAATTTTTTTTGTCAAGGTGGGCCTCTTTCATTACAGATGGCCTAATATAAATTTAATCTCCAACATATGAGTGCTTTTAATGTAACTAAAATGAAGAGGAAAATGGTGACAACAGTTATTAATTTATATGTGTAAAGAATCTGAAAATGAAACGGTGTGCAAGGCTCCCTGAATCATATTGCTTAAAGCAACACTTTAGCTGATTTGTTTAAGTCACTTAGTTTTAGTCATTTGTCCATTTATTCTACTGTTTGTGCTTTGAACAAATACAGTGCTGTTATAAATAAACATGTGCTGAAAGATGATGCAAAACTCCATAAAGGCAGAGGGTTGAAAAATCTTATTGGTAACACTTTATTTGACAATTTTTACATTATTTTTGCTTTGTCAAGTAAAGTATTTCCATTATTTTAAGCAGCTTAGGAGCCCTGTCCTCTTATAAGCACCGAGCAAAAGTACTGCTAGATCTCACGAAAGTTGGTGAGGCAAAACTTACCTAAAATAAGGTATTTGCTTATGGCAGTGCAGCGGATCGCATGCTGTACCCTGCGCCATCTAGTGGCAGAGATGCATATACACATATGAATATTATATTCATATTGTTATGTGTCGCTTAAACGTCCTTCCGGATGTATGTCTGAGGTCCCAAAAGATGAGAAAGACCCTGATTGGCTGACGGAACACAGAAGATGTAAGCGGCTACAGTGTACTACGTGTAGCTGGTGTATAATGGTACAGTACATGTTAACTTATAATACTCATATTGCTTGGTAGTGATTATAAAAATCTGTGTTACACATTTATATATTTACTTTGCTGTATTTTTAATGATTATTTTAATGTGTACTTTCTTACTTTTGGGGTGCAAATGCAGTGTACTTAGTTTTATTACAGTGCATTATACAGTAGTAAGGTGCTGTATTAGTGTAAAGTGTCCTGGCTATTTAGGAAATACAGGTACAGTAATTGGTCCACTATACAGTATAGGGTTGTACACAGTATATGTGATGTTTGCATAGCATCGAAGTCTCTTAATGTCCGATTGGCCGGAGCGAAACTCGGATGTTAAGAGAATGGTCCAAGGAGGTATGGGCGCATAATGCAGAATGATACACATGTGGAGTGAAGGCTAGCCTGTCTGATCCGATCCCACGGGAGAGCTACTGTAGCACGAAATGCTGAAAAAGTTCATGCTGCTTATGACAGAAAGGTGTGAGATGACACAGTGCATCACAGCTTGCTGAGTACGGGGCTGCGTAGCCACAGACTAGCCAGAGCGGCCATGCCCTGTCTGCCAGCGAAAGTGCCTATAATGGGCATGTGAGCATCAGAATTGGGCCATGTAGCAGTAGAAGGCGGCGGCCTGGTCTGATGAGCAACATTTTCTGTTATATCATGTGAATCGCCAGGAGTGTGTATGTCGTTTACCTGGGGATGCAGAAATATTTTTGGTTAATTTCTTGGTTAAAGGGCTAGTGAAAGGCCAAAGTGTGCTTTACCCTGGCCTAGCTGCAAATCATCCTTGCAAATCACTTGCTCTATTAGGGAATTCCAGGACAGACTCGCCCCCAGTTAAATGCAGGCATGTTGTCTGCATGCACAGTGCAGAGGTCTTCCCTCACAGTGCTCATGTTGGGGGGGGGGCTGCATTTTGTCAGTTTTCTTTTCTGTTTCCTCAGAATGAACAGGGTGTCTGCTGCCAAATGCTGTCAGATGAAAGCGTGGGCGTTATATTCTTGTTTTGAGAGGCGGAGGGGGCGGGGCCTTCTCCAAGGGTATGATATATCAACTTATCTGGAAATTCTACTTCTCTCATAAGGAAGCAGATCAAAAGTGGATAACACCTCGGATGAGAGGACTGCTATCCGTCAGTAGGTAAGTGAAGCTGTCGGACTGCCTTAGCGCTGGTGGGTATGGCTGTGTGGTAGATTGTTGCAGTGAGTTAGGATTTTAAAGCTGAGGACGGCAATGCTGAATTTACGGGGCGCTGTTCAGTCTCTTTAAGAGGTACCAGGTACCAGCTTAGGGGAGCATGTCAGTCTCCCAAACACCCCAAAGGCAGTATTTCAGGATGAGAGGGGGGCAAACAAATGGAGGGAAGTGAGGAGGAGTGACATGTTCGCATTTGTGAAGACAGGCGCTGGACACCGTGGCCAAGAGAGCAGGGACCTCCGGCAGTTTACGCTTATGCCTTTTGCTGGATGCTTCACATCTGTCCTGGCGTAAACAGACACGCTGAATAACCTGAGGCAGTCCCCTAGGGGGCGGCGACAGCACGGCGGCTTGTGGACGCCTATTCCCTACTGGGCCATCGGGCTCGGAGCCTCAGGACCAGATGCATCAGGGCCGGCTGAGACTGCGGCCGTGGCTGGAGGAGCAGATCCGGTCAGGGAAGTACCCAGGCGTAACCTGGATCGATGAGGTATGAGAGTCACACGCTGGCCGCTCGGCTAACTAGAAGAAATGCAATGCCTGTCCTTAACATTTCCCTGAAAGGAATGCAATGCCTGTCCTTAACATTTCCTTGAAAGAAATGCAATGCCTGCCCTTAACATTTCCTTGAAAGAAACCTACGCTCATTGTGAGCTGGAAGGGCCCTATGTAGTCCAGCCCTCTGTGAGGAAGTGATTTATCTGCATAGGCATCACCGTGCCCTCCGGATGGGAAATGTTGTTTTGCATGAAACAGAGAAGAGTAAAGTCACATTTCTGCCGCTGTCAGTGTTGAAAGGAGGTCATGCTATATGAAGACGTGCCTCATAGCTTCAGCTTCACGGTAAATGCGGGTTTAAGGGGCAGAACGAGTTCAAAAGTTTTTCTCTGGTAAACATTCCTGCTTGTGTTGATAAGCAACATGCAGAGGTTCCTTCAGATGACAGGTAAAACGGGGGAACACGCCGGCACAAGCAATGGGACAAAATATTCACATCTTTTAAATAAGATCTTCTGCATTGAGTCCATCTGCAAAGACACTGAAAGTGTAAAATAGTCGGAGGGAGATGGCTTAGCAGATAACTGAAGCATGAGGCAGATCACGGATTTTCTTTTTTTTATATATATATTTAAAACTTAAAATAGGGGCAGAACTTTTGCAAGTGTTTGATTGTGTTAATTTAGGTGCACTCTCAAAAACATAGAATGTGATGTTAGTGTGTTCACACAAGATACAGAGGAATATATACAGAAAATCATCCCTTGTGAAACATTGTGACACCCAGTTCATTACAACAGTGACACAAGATATATAAAAGTGCAACAGTACAAGTAGCAATATAAGGGAAGAAGAAATACTCATCCAACAAATGCTTTTGCAAATATATAACATAGGCCTAAAAACTACATTTTAATTCTTTTGAAAATGAAGAATCTATATATCTTCAAAATACATATATTCATATGATTATTTTTTAAAGATTGTCAAATGTCGTATGCGGTTTCAAATAAATTACCTTAATACTATTATATGCTATATATTTTTTTATTACAACCTAAAATATTTTAATTCTGCTGTGTATAGCGCATTATTTAATTAAAATTTAAAAAATAAAATTCTGCATCTTATCAGTAGTTGAAGTAAATGTGTGCCAATAGTAAAGGTGTTTACAAACATACTGTTTTCACCAAGCAAATAAAGTATTTTTACCCTAAAAGATAGACAGAGCTTCCTGTCTCACAGCTGTAGTATAAAAGGCTGCTCTGGTGGCCTTTTCATCCTCTCCTGCTGTTAGAATGGTATTCCCAGCGGGGTGTACGTATACGTTTAAGCCCAACGCTGTCATTTTCAAGACTCTGCACCCTCATAACCTCTATGGCACAGCCCTGAGCCCTGCACCCCTCTCTTTCACCCCAGACGACCGGTGTCTTCCAGATCCCATGGAAACACGCCGCCCGACATGGCTGGAATATCGACAAGGACGCCACCTTATTCCGAAACTGGGCCATGCACACCGGTAAGGGGGGCAAGCCCGGACAGCGGCGGACAGAGAGCCTCATGCATACACGCCTATCGCATAGCCGGCTGCCGTTGAAAGCCATCCGTCACGCAGCAGGACATCTACCAGAATCAGCAGTTATGGACACTTGATCTTCTCGCCCTGTTTCAGTTATTAATATGAAAAAAAACACACTATACAGCATGTAGGAAATAGACTAGATTTTAGCAAGCTGGTAATGACACCTCCCACTCCGCTTCCATGAGAATAGAAGTTACCAGAAAAGTAAATAATTATTAAACTAACTTTATAATACGTGCAAATGTTTATATACAGTACTGTGCAAGTCTTCAGCAGTCACAGAAAATGAAGTACAAATGATCTTCATGTTGGTTTAAAATGATGCTGTTAGGCCTCTCAAAGTGTGTTAGCTTGGGTATTTCAAAACTTCCGCTAGGTACACCTGCAGCAACCACCCAAGGCAGCCGGGTATTTTTTGACTCGACCACAACCACACCTCGTATAGCTAATCAATATCTCACTGACTTTAAAACTGGTGGTAAAATTTAATGAATACATGTACTGGCTGGGTGCCCCTGAAGTGGCATTCAAGTGAAGTCAAGCAGATCATGTTGGAGGATGGTTTTTGGGTGATCCTTGTCATCTAGGAGTGTTTGGCGTTGGTAGACATGAATGCCGCTTTTTCTTCTAACCATCTAACTAGATATCAGTACCTTTTTCCTTTTTGGAGAACGAACACACACACACACACACACACACACACACACACACACACACACACACACACACACACACACACACACACACA
>JAABNY020000063.1:83847-99281 GCA_015164015.2 Brevimyrus niger
GGCCGCCGCCACCTCGGCCGCCGCCACCTCGGCCGCCGCCACCTCGGCCGCCGCCACCTCGGCCGCCGCCACCGCGAGAGAACTGTCTGCCACCTCCCGCAGAATTCCGGTCGCCTCCACCGATCCTCCGGCTCTCTTCCAGCTCCGGGAGCTCTGTGGCGACAGACAACTGCCACCGACGGCTATTCTGCCACACTTCCTGCAGATGAGTATGGAATATGGATATGGGTACCAAGTGAGATGAGGAATTACCCAGCGGCAGCCCCGAGAGGTAATCCATTTACAGAAAACAAACAGTGTTTAGCCATCAGCTACTGATATCATATTACCCAGAGAGGGAGAGAGAGAGAGAGAGGGGCCCCTGAAGAAGAGAAGGCTACTAGAAGGAGCGTCTACAGGTAAGATGACCGCCCCCCAAGCCAGGGGCTGGCTGACAGAGCAGAAGCAAACCAGGACCTTGTGAACAGGTAACACAGATATGGATGCGCAGGGCAGTGAAATTTAACTCCGCGATTAAATTAAACAGCAAAGCCAAAGGACGCGACCAAGGCCAGCACCTGACCAGGCTCACATCACCAGGTCGGCCTGACCCTGCCCATGGGCTAAGGAGAGATAGATAGAGAGAGAGATAGAGAGAGAGAGAGAGAGAGAGAGAGAGAGAGAAAAAACACACCTCGATGCTCTTCACTCGGTCAACCGGAACATCAAAGCAGACTCCCTAAGAGGAAAAAGAATGGCAGAAGTTAGGATGGAGAAACATGCTTTCCACACTGCCCAATGAGAAATAAACAGCAGTCACTCCACCTATAACCCTCCAAATGCGAGTAAACCAGAGCGAGCCCTGCCCAAGCCCAAACTGGCCCTGCCCCTTGACCCACCATTTTGCCCTTGAGGAAGGTCATCCTCTGGATGTGGCTGTCGATCTCCTCTCCCAGTTGCTCCTTCAGGGTCTTCCAGGCGTAGCTGATGCTGTGCATCTCCTGGGAGCACTTCAGCAGGATGGTGGTATAGCCCTGGGGAAGAAAGTAGAAGGGCACTCAGCGGAGGGCAGAGAAGGCAAGCTACAAGATTACTCTGCATTTCTGCAGAAGTGTGCATGCGGCTGGCTCATACCGCATCGGAATTCAGCAACGAGCGCTGCTCCAGTGCGGTCGCCCCGGATATGTGGGCCAGTGCGGCTGCCAGTGCCGGCACTGCCCCCCGCTCTGCAATCAGCTGCTCTGCTGCCGAGCGGAAGTACTCAATGGCCATGGAGGGCACGGCATCCAGGTACCTGCAGGGGGCGCCATCACAAATGAGAAGAACATGAGTCTGATTCGGCCTTGTTCATTGGTGTGGCAAGGCACCAATGAAAGGACTGGGGTAGTGGTCCCACCTTACTGCATCCTTACTGGACGACTTGATGATGTCGTTGGCAGTGGGCACCCCAACGCGCTTGAACGTGATGCCCTGTGGGGCGGAGAGGGGGCAGAGGAGGGCCCGGATCAGAATGAGGCCACAGGAACAGAATCCTGGACAGACCCCTAGGATAGGAGGTCGACATGCTCACTGCTTTGTGCTCCACGAAGCGCAACTGCTCTTCCTCCTTGCGCTGGTAAAGGCAGATGCAGACACCTGTCCGGCCAGCCCGGCCAGTCCGCCCCGAGCGGTGGATGTAGGACTCCACGTCCTTAAAGGGGATCAACAGTTTTGGCTTAGCCCACAGAGAAGCCCCCAGAAGCAAACGCAGCCCAGAGGTCTTAAGAGTGCCCTGCTTACCTTGGGGGGTGAGCATTGGATTACCAGGTCCACTTCGGGAATGTCGAGGCCCCGGGCTGCCACGTTAGTGGCCACCAGCACCTCAAAGGAGCCATTCCTGAAGCCTTTGAGTGTGATCTCTCTCTGCTTCTGGGGAATGTCTCCATGCAGGGACTGAGCACTCTGGAGATGCGGGGCATTTAGGGGGACACCTGGGTAAAACTGGCTTATATCCCCGGTTCAACTAAGGAAGTTGGGGGGCAGGTTACCTGCTTCATGGATGTATTCAGAGAGAGCTCTGTGGCCTCCTTCTTGGTCTCACAGAAGATGATGGTCCGGCCATGGCTGCCGCTGTACACCATGATGACGTCGCCTATCACCGCCGCCCGCTGAGACCAATGGCACGCTATTGCCAGGTGCTGATGGGACGGGAGGGGGGCAGGACACCAATAACGAGCACTGCTTTATATGGGTCACTGAATGCAAAAGAAAATGCTTAACGACACGCTGACACGAGCAAAACTGGTTCGGTGTAAAATGCTCAGGGGATGGCGTGTAGATCAGAGGGCATCAGTCACGTACGAGCTGCCCTAGGGCACTGCGTCTCACTGCGAGGCGACACCAGCACGCCATCAGCAGCTTGGGCAAGACACCCCCCCCCACAATGAGCTATATCTCTGCATCGTTAGCAGCTGCTGCAGCCGGTTTGTCGGCACGTGCCTCATGCCTTACAGCGGAGCACGACGGCATCCGAACTTCCATGGAAAGCTGCTGCGTTCCTCCGGCATGTGTCACTGCCTCCCTGGAAGCGACCCACCCCAACCCTGCCCCTCTCCCTCGATGTTGGGGGAGGGGAGTTAAGATGATTTCAATGGTCTATAGGTGACGGAGGCCCTTGAAATTTGGAACACAGTTTGATTTGTCTGTGATGGGGGCCTCAATATGACATGTTTTATTGGTGCCCCCCCCACCCACCTCCACGGTGGTGGCAGTCTTCGCAGTCCTCTTGCCGATCAGGTCCACATGCTCACACTCGGGACGCATGTACTTCTTGGCCACGTCGTAGACCCAGTGGGGGCAGGTGGCCGAAAACAGTAGGGTCTGCGGATTGGCCTGTGAGCCTGGGAGTGCAGTGGGATGGTGTAGTTAACGCTCACCGCCAAAATTTCATACGACACCCCGATTCAGCACATCAGCTGTGGGACGAGGTCACACCTTTTTTGTAGGAGGCTGCCAGGATCTCCTCCACCTGCTCAGCAAAACCCATGTCCAGCATCTGGTCCACCTCATCCAGAACCACGTGCTTCAGCTGGGTCAGGTCTAGCTTGCTGTTCTGGTATAGGTCTTTGATGCGGCCCGGAGTGCCCACCAGGATGTCGATGCCGTTGCGAATGCTCTCCACTGCGGGGGGGGGGGGGCATGGTGAGGTCAATCGCAGAACATCTACTTTATGCTACCATAAGTAGGGAAAATGGAGGTCAAGCATATTCCACTCAACTCAACAGAGTGAGCCTGAGGGCAATCCCAGGAAGGCAGTGGCCACACAGTTTGAGCATCAACTATGCTGAGCACAAATGGTAGCCCCCCAGGAATCAACAGTAAGGCAAACAGTCCACCCCCAAACATGGCTAAGATGGGAATCAGATTCCTGGTCCAGGTGAACATGTCCCAGGGAGCACGTTGCACTCACTCTGAGGGTTATAGGAGCTGCCACCGTAGAAACAGGAGACGACGAGCTTCTTGGTCACATCCCTGAAATCCTTGGCGACCTGGATGGCGAGCTCTCTGGTGGGAGTGAGAACTAGGACCTGGCAGGGGGAGGGGGGGGGGGGTGGACAAGAAAGTGAATGCCACGCCTCCCCCCAAGGCGGCGCCGACTTTGTGGGATGCTGGCGTACCTTGGGAGCTCTGCCGCGCTTTCGCTCCTCGGCGGCCGACGTCAGCCTCTCGATGAGCGGGATGGCGAAGGAGAAGGTCTTGCCGGTGCCAGTGCGTGCCTGGGCCACCACGTCCTTCCCGTCATACACAGAGTCGAAGGTCTTCACTTGAATGTCAAACAGGTAGGTCACACCACGGGCTGCAAGCAGAAGTCAAGCCTATGGTGAAGCAGACAGCGCGCTGGGCCCTTGTTCAGAAGCTAGTATGGCCAGTCGGACAGGAATGCTACCTTGGAGCAGTCTAATGGTGTCTTTGGAAATCCTGAAGTTAGAGAAGGCCCCTTCTTTTTGTTCTGGACTTTCCTCCTTTAAGAAAACAACAATTAGGCCGTCTGCTTTGGGATTTTACTCTACCACACAAAAAAAAAACAGGACTCATATTACCGTAGCCCCACCCAAATAAAATCTTTAAATCATTCAACCAACTTGGCACAATGGGCCTTCTAGAGGTAGTTCAGTAGATAAAGAACCACAAACGAAACCTTTGCTGAAAAGGCTGTCCCCCTCAGACATGACTTGGTGTCTTGCTGCACTTTATAGGCAAGTTATTGTCCTACTGAAGAACCTTAGCACAAATTTACAATCCATGTTGCACTTGTGTTTATTGCAGGCTGGAAGGACGTCAGTTAAATGTTCATTGGGTACAACTGTTCACTATGAATACGACTACCTCTAGAATGTGGTGTCAGGTGGGGAACTGTGGTTCTGGGACTAACCGTCTCAGGATCACTGATGCTCTGGTCACTCATGTGGATAGGAGAGGAGTCCGTCGGCAAACCTCCTTTTTCCTGGCTGCTAACTGGCGCACCACCATTGGTCAGCGCATCCCGCTGCTTCTGAAAGACGCCAAAGGAGAATGATGTCAGGCCCAATGCTTGCCGAAACACCAGATTTTATCATGCTGCCATTGAACTACACAGTGTACCCACCCCATGTAAAAAAAAAAAAAAAAAAACAGAACATCACAGTCAACAGAAGGAGAGCCAGCACAGCATAGCAGAGAGTCACAATTGGGTCATATAAGGTGAATGGGGAGTTTTGTTTGAAGAATGTGACAGGAGCTAGTCCACCAGGTTCAAGGACGCAAAGGAAAATTCCGGAGACATCAGCGCTCAGGTTCACCGAAATAAACCAAAAATGATTAGAATTAGAATTTAGTGATAATTGTTAACACACCACAGCAAAGCACACGCAACAACAAAATGTGTCCTCTGCATTTAACCCATGTGTGACTTTTGTGACATAGCAGGGGGCAGCTAATTCAGCACCCAGGGAGCAGTGCTTGGGGCGATACCTTGCTGGAGGGGGATTCGAACCTGCAATCTGTCAATTACAAGTGCGCTTCCCTAACCATCAAGCCACCACTGCCCACCTATACACATATAGGTATATATAACATATATTATAGCTATACCTTTAGGCAAAACAATAATATGCAATATACATCTAGTTTTTTTCCATGAAGTTGGCAAAGTGTTTTAAGTTAAAGCCACATGTGAGACATCAAGCATTATTAAAATGCAAAGTGGCCAGTTATATAATCCAACATTTTTTTTAATGCACCAAGTTCCCCCACCTGACCTCTCCACCAGCATTCCCACAAGACAGAATGTTTTGATTTTACCTAGAAATTCTAGAATTCTGTGCAGCATTACAAGCGAAGTGCTCACGTTCTTTACAGGCAGAAAGGAATACTATAGGTTTCTATTAATCTTCACTTATACTATTTTAACTCACGCTAACAGTCTGGCTATATAAAGAGCACTGTCCCAACATTCTGTCTAAACTGGACATCAGGCACCCCTAAGTGGCGCTGACCTGTGGGGTCACCGTGGTCTCGACGGGCAGCTTCCCATTGGCAGTGCCATTCATGCCGACCACCATGGCTGGCTCAGCCCCCTCTTTCTTCCTCTTCTTCTTCGGGATCAGAGGGTCTTGCTCAGCCGCTTCATCCGTTGGAAGACTCTTCTTTTTCTTCATCTTTCCATTCTTAACCTTAATTTTCACACAAGTTCAGATTAACAAAAATTAGCAATTTTTCTGTCGCTGATCATTTTTAAAGTAACAATTGCTCACAAAGGGGGAGAATAACCCTTATGTGAAGCACGTTGGTGGGGGCATTATAGATTTTAGGTGGAGATGGCAATAAACTGCACAGATTCAATAATATTACTTAAGGCATTTTCTGTTGAATAATGACCATTAAAAGTGTAATTAAACCGAATACATTTCAGCAACGCCATCTGCTCCATTCTAAATTGCCCTAAAGACCATAACAAAACTTTGAATTCCATAATTTTTATCAGACTTCATTTAACCTTTGAGTTTTAAATGACAGCACATGCACATAGAGAATTTAGAAAGATGCCTACTGATGCAAACTAATGCAGATATATTCATTTCTTTGATCACTGGAATCCAGTTTAACGAATGTAAACCTTAAGCATTGTTAAGAAACAGGTCTCAATGTACTAGAAGGGACATCACTCGATGCGATACTACTGCGCTCCAAAAGGCCCTGCTAAACACAGTAGGCAAGCAAGACACCGCCATCTAACGGACAAGTTCGGTAAGGTCGAGCCGAACCATTGTCCTGCGATGTCCGTCCCGAAATCCACCAGTAAATCCCAGAGCTGTATCGGAATTATAAAGGGGGCTATATTAAGCGCCGAACCGGACAACTGCTAGGATGCGGCCCACATACACCCCTTATCACAGTCTGTGCCCTTTAAACAAGTGGTGCTGTAAAACATGTGCCACTAAAATGATCCCAACAGCTTTCCAGGAGACCAATGTTAAAGTGAAGCCCAGGGTGATTAACGAACCCTTTTGCCTTCATTAAGCGCCACCGCTTGGTATGCTTGTCAAGTTTGATTGTATAAATGTAAAGAGAAAGACAGAACAGGAGGACACCTCATATTCGATTTTAAATTACAAATTTCTACTCTAAACGAGTGGTAAGTTACACATCCAGCACGTGTAAGAACGGATTTGGGTCAACGCGATAATGCGGTATCGTCACGATGAATTCTAACAGACATTTTGATCAAAATGCAATTTTTAATCACATACATATTTATAACACTAATTGCTTCTTTCCTCAACACAATATTTTGCCACGGACAAGTATATCTGTGTACGGACAGGCTGACGATCCCAAGTCCCAGAACTGAGCAGCAATCAGCTGTTTAGTACCAAAACACAGACAGACGACAAGCGATCTGGGAAATACCTCAACCAACCAGACTGCCGAAAGTGGGGCTCTTTGATCAGGATATACAAGACATGTGTACGGCTCGATGGCTAACCCTCAAAATAAGCAAACTGAGAAGTAGTTTACAAAAACTTTCTAGGTGGCCACATGGTACGTGAACACGTGTAAAGGGAAGTCCATCCGACACAAGCTATCTCTTTATTACGAGAGGCTGTAAAACAGCGCGACTCCCGGACTGAAAAACACGCCTTCCTACCTTCGGGGATTTAACGTTCTCCATGGCGGTCTCCGGTTCATCCTCCGTTTCCAATATGATCTTAACTGGCATCGTGGTTCAAAGGAGCGATCCGTCAGATGGTCCACGGACGCAAAAAGGACCGGAAACAGGCGCAGCATCGAATCAGAATGGCTTCTACGGAAAGCCGAAGGAGGCAAAAAGGGTCCATAGGCGTCAACAATTTACGCAAACTTTAAAAATCCGTGACGATCATGTTTATTTCCAGTGTTTAGGCTAATCTCGTATTTAACTGTTCAGGTTTATCCGCCTCCTGTTAGCAAAGAGATGGGAAAAAAATACAAATTCGCATATAATGTTCCCACGACTTTCCCTTGGATATCTCCAGTTACCTGTCTTGTTTAATCTGTGTTTTGATATGCTACGACGCTACACAAAGGGGTACACTACATAGACATACATATCTGCACAACGACACTAAAGAGATATATTAAGTACATATACTTCGTTGCTGTACTTAGGGTTGCACGATTGTTTTCTCTTTTTGAGCAAGCGTCTCGGAAAATTAATATTATTTCCCGTTTTTTGTGAAAATATACAGTCGTACCTCGATTCTCGAACTTAATCCGTTCCGGACTCCAGATCGAATCCTAAAAAGTTCGTGTTCTGATCGAATTTTTCCCATAAGAAATAATGGAAAACCAATTAATTGGTTCCGGCCTTCCAAAATTACACCTCAATATTTTTTTAAGCATTTAAACCGCTCCTTCCGTGTGCCACGCCTCCTCGTTAACCTCCTGTGGGATCCCCATGTGACCAGCTGTTTCTGGTACTTGTCATGAGTCCTCTGTATTAATTCCGTGTTTCAGTTTGTTTCCCCAGTCCAGTCATTGGGTGTTCGACTTGCTTACAGCGCTGGCTTAAAGCAATGCATTCTGATCCTGATGCAATGCATTACAGTTAAATGCATTGCAACCTCTCACCCGGCTGCACAAACTGGAACCACCTCCGTGATGACACAGCTTTGCTTTTTGACCTTTGCACAAAGCAAAATTTCCCAGTTAATTGGATAACTTAAGCCAAACCTGAAAACTCTCTGCGTTAGGACAAATATAGGTAAGGGAGGCAATAGGGAGTCCTACAAATATTAACATAGTATATTTGCAAAAATGGTTTAATTCCCACCCTCAAACAAAAATGATTTCATCATATGACCTGGCAATAATATATAACCTAGGAACTCCTCAAACATATTCAAACTATGGTTGGAAGAGTCAGATGAAACAAAACCAGATTTGATAGACAAGATCAAGGCTTTTTCCTAGAGGAAAGGCTCTGGTAATCATTTGACAGACATAGTGTTTCATTTGTCAGAATCAGGGTATAATTGTTGTTGACTCCTAAAATGCCACTTTGTAAGTAGTGGTATTGTGTTTCTATTTATGATGGATAATAATAACAATAATAATGATCAATACTTTATTGATCCCAGTGGAAAAATTATCTTTACACCTCCGTCAACTTGGCCTATTTTGTAGCATAGGTTGTGCGCGTAGGGCTGCCACCTGTAAAAATATTTATCCAGCATTACTTCATTATTATTTTGTGTTTATCTGAAAATAAATGTTAAAAAATGTTTGGTTTTTTTTTGGTCTGTGATCTTGTTTTCTAGTAATATCTATACTTCACTGTACTGTACTGTAGACAATTGTTTTCTTGGAATATACTAAAGATTATAAGATTATAGTTTTGTATTGTTGTTTTACTTCAAACTCACAGATTTGATCCTTTAAAATCACAGATATGATCCAGGTCAAATTGTCCCAGGCCACACCTCCAAATGGTGCAATATCAGGACATTTCATGTGGACATCAATTAATCAAAACAGTCTTTTAAACGTTTTTTTCCATGAGCTGATACATAAAGAATCTTAAATGGACAAATATTGACTGAAATATGTTTTTTTCCCAATGTTTTGACTTTTTTAGTAGAAGGAACTAACACATCCAGCTAAAAATTAGAGGTGAAATACATCTCAATGGAAAAAAAGAATGCTGTCCAATGTGTTTCTCCCCAGAATTAACCCCTTCCCCCTTCCCTCTCCATACACATACACACACTAACTTTTATATACTTTTAGTATAAACCCCCACACATACACATACATTTGACCAATTTCAGCATCTCCAACAGTAACTGCATAGCTGCCGTGTCCTAGTCTCTTGTAAGTTACTTCATATTGTCTCTTGTCTGTCTTTCTTTTTGGTCTGTCATCACTGTCAGATCTTGTGGTACTATTTTGGCTCATGTATGCTTGTTATTTGCTTTATGCTGTATTTCAGTTTTTTGTATTTTATATATGAGCCTCCCCATCTACTGTACGTCTGATATAAATGTGAATGTAATTTTTTTTTGAGAATATGTATATAAGTTGTAATTAAACATAAAGTTATACCCCAAAGCGAGGTGATGGTGTCCAAAAAAAAGAGAAGTGATGTAGAGGTTTAGGGGGTTAGGGTTAGGTTTAGGGTTAGAGTTAGGGTTAGGTTAGGGGGTTGGGTTTGCACAGGGATTTGAAAAAAATCTGCACATGACACTGAAACCTCCTCGCTCTCCATGCGAAATTCCCAGATGTCACGATGCCAAGTACAAAGGTGGCAGAAGTAGGTATATGTGCAAACAATAAAGGGTTTATTGAAAGGAAACAGGAACAGGGCAAGCCAAAGAGACCGCATGGGGTCAATGAAACGCATAACTGGCTAAGGAGAAGGCAGAGGAGAAAACATCAGGATGACGTCAATGTCCGGTCTGGGGAGCACAGGACTTGAAGGCACTCTTATATGCAACTAATGAGGGAGCAGCCAAGAGGCAGCTGGAACGAGAGGTAAGAAAAATGAGCAAGGGAGAGAATGAGATGGCAGCAATGTGGATGTGACACCAGAGTGATCGCAGGGAAGGTCAGCTCCCAGCCTGTTGTACCCTAGCTTGGTGGATCAATTACAGAACATAGCGATCTCTTTCAAATAATTTGTAGTAAATGAAATGACTAGTTAGTGAAATCATAGTCCTGTGTTTCAAACAGAATGTGCTTTTATATCTTGTTTCCCTCCACAATGATATGAATCGATTTTAAGCTAGCAGCACCAAGAGCTACTGTTGAAAAAAATGATGATGTTTACATTGGATGATCTGCAGCCTTTGTAATGGAGGATGAGGGTTTGAATCGGCTCATTCATCATCCATTATATAATATGGCACTTAGATCGATCTTTTGTTTTCCTCTGAATAAAAAAGTTAATTCCATTCATTTGTGTCAGTTAACTCAAGAAGTTTCACTGCTTTTTCAGAATAAAAAGAAAATATCTGCTTTTCCTCTTGCAACTTTTTATGCTCTACTGCAACTTACAATGCTTCAAACCTGTTTTGAGTTCATTTAAGTTTTTATAAGATTATTAAGAAAATTACATATTGACATAGGGACTCTGGGGGCCCTAAGCAAAAAGCTCCATGCCTCTCCTCCCAAATGCACACCATCCAACATGGTAAAATGTATAATTTATTAACATTATTATAGCGTAAAGTCTAAATGAATATCACCAACAAAGAGAACTTTCTAAACACATCCCATTTGTATTAATTTCATTGTGAAAAACAGAATACACAAATAAAGCAGATTTGTCGATGCAATGTACTATGTAGTCGGCCCAATTCGAGGGCCCCAGGCAATTATCTGACTTGCCTGTTATGCCCATAAGCCTCTAAACATACACATATGTACAGTATTTCTGTTCTAGTACCAACATCATGCCCACTTTCTATTTATATATGCTAAACTGGCTGGTATGTTAGTTCTCTAATATTAGATGAGGGGCTTGTAAGCATAGCAGCGGCATGGGTCCCATGCCCAGAGGTAGTGTAAAAACAGAACGGAACAGCATCTGCTTAGCAGTGAGGAGCCGGGTCACATGACACGCGGACGCTACCTCAGCTGACTGCCGCTGTCCCGGTAGAAGCGCACGTAGCTGCGTGGGCGTGCCGCCAGAACTTACTATAACGGGAACAGCGTGGCGGTCACGGGCAGGGGGTGTGACACGGTCCATAGTGATGTAGGTGTCATTTATACTGAAAACATTTTCACGTGATCCGTCAAGCTCCAATATGTCATCTCACTATCTTTTTGTGGTGTACCATGCAATATTCAAATAATACTAATCTTAGTAGCAAGGGCGTAAACTATACTATAACCATGATATACTATATAATTAACATTCTAATAATTACGAAATCGTGTTTATTAATTGAGTAATGTATTTTACGGAAGTACACATTTACTAAATATTAAAACTGAATAGTAATACATTTGAAAATAGTTGCTGCGTATTAAGGATTACACCTCTCACATGAACCAAAGTCGTTTTTTTTTTTAATTGAAAAAAAAAAAACCGCTAATATATAATTACGTGTAAACCATCAACATCTGGAACTGCAAAAAGACCGAAATAACTGAAACCCAAAACTCTAACAATAAGCCTTAAATATTTTAATATGCACAAAGTTTTAATTCACATTTCGTCACGCGGACATGAATTGATTCTGCCCGTGATTTAATTACATTGGAATGGAAAAGGAAAGAGAGGATAACTGGGATGAGTGTAACTTGACACGCCGGACACTGCCATGCTGTGACATCTATGGGATATCAACAAAGCATCACAGGACCCGTATTGGGGCCGGCCCCAGCCGTACATGGACCTGCACACTGCGACGTAGAAGCCGGGACTCCCTACAAAGCAGGGGGGTCGGAGTCACGTCCGGCTCGTAGTGGCACCAGCATGTGATTCACACTGAGCCCGTGAGCGCACGTACCGTTCGTTGGTCTGCGCTGCTCACGAGACCGGGCTGTCACGCCCCCATGACACGTTATATTCTCCGTTATTTAAGACGCTGCTTTCATCAGCAGGTACAGTTTGCTGGGACCTCTCATCAGTCGAGTCTCTACAAGACCAGCGTTTTTACAAATTCCTTCACAGTAACAGGTACATATAAATGCTGCAGATGATACCGGGCTACTTATTGTAATGATACTAGATGGTGTTTATGACTATTTACTCAAGGCAACTGGTCATAAGAATGTTATATTAATTCAATTCAATTCATTTTTATTTATATAGCGCTTTTAACAGCCTTTTTCCATCTTAGAAATATTGCTAAACTAAGGAGCATCTTATCTATTTCTGATGCAGAAAAGCTAGTTCATGCATTCATGACCTCCAGACTGGACTATTGTAATGCATTACTAGATATATATTTTTGCTTTAGTACAATCAAATGTGTTTGCTATGTGCACTGAGTCTATAGTGATTGTGGATAACAATCTTTTACATCATGTTATTTACAGAAGATGGCTCACTCGTTTCAGTCCTTCACGCATGCCATGACCCTACTGAAGAAGCTGAATTCCCAGCGGGAGCTGGGTTGCTTCTGTGACTGTGTGATTCGACTACACCTCTATACAGGGAAACTTTATTTGGCTCATAGAAATATCCTAGCTGCTTCAAGTCCTGTCCTAGCATCCCTCCTGTCTGATCAGGGCACCCTGCTGGATTTACACTATCCAAGCCTCACACCTGAAACACTGACGCTGCTGCTAGAATTCATCTACACAGGAAACCTGCCCCCACCTGGTCTGGAGGACTCAGTCCACTCTGCTGCCACCTGTCTAGAAATGGAAGAATTACAGCAGGCTCTTACCTGTAGGCGAGCTGAGTCACCCAAGAATATGGAAACTGGTAAGAACCAGATTCAAACACCAGCATTTAATTGTACTATTTTGAATTTAAGTACCATACATCCATCCACCCATGCAGTAATTACATATAATGCAACTTGTCTTTGTACTACTGTTACAATATAATAAAAGAGGATAAGCATAAGCAGGTTTTTAGATTCTCTGAAACATGCAGCTTCAGAGGGATTTCTTGTCCTTTAGGTGACATACAGGATGCATTGGCTGATTCCCCATCAGCAGAGAGGAATGTGATGGATTTATGTACCTGTAAAGGATCCAAGTGGCCCTGCACGTCAGCCCCACTGCGGGAGGGCGTTCCCGTCATACGTCATGTGGGTGTTACGGAAAACAAAGAGGAGCAACACTGCTGTACCAAGCCATACATCATGTACGATAGTACCAGAGGGTTTGGAGCAGACTGCTTGCTGGAACTGCATCCCAGTCGGTCTTCAGTGCAGCGTGGTGGGCTGTCTGGTGCGTATGTGCGCAGTTCCAGTGCAAAAGACAAGGAAAAATCGCAGCTCCTGCATCGGGCTGTGAAAGAGTGTGAAAAACCACCATTACAGTATACAGGGCAAACCGTCATCACCACCGATCTGTGTTCGGAAATTGACTATGAGCATGGATTCCGAGCTGGTGGGTCCCCTGTTAGACATATTAAAAAAACTGAAGATTCTGCAGAGGTCAGTTCAGGGAAGGGCTGTATTCACCATGAAATGGGCAGCGATACAGATGATAGGGGCAATACAGATGGTTCGCAGTCTGATAAAATTTTCACAACTCATCAGAGTTTTGAGGATAGGAAATATAACCTCATTGGCTACAGGGAAGCCCTGGACTCCTGTCTGGAATCTTGCAGTGACATGAACCAGATCTGTGTTGTACAATGTTCAAAGAAAAGCACCAGCAGTGATCCTGACATGGCCAAGTCCTGCAGGGAAAACCAGGAAGGCTATCCAGAATTTCCACAGCTGAACTCCTCTGGAGAGGGCACACTGGCCGGTAATTCCATGACATTAGGAATCGGTGAGAAAGGGAAGGAAAGGCTGCTTCAGCCACAGAAGCAGGAGCTGGCAGGTTATCGGGGCTGCGTGACCTACCACTGTCTGGAGGGAGGACAAGAGAGCGATTCGGAAGCTGAAGCGACTGGTGCGCATGGCGAAGCTTCCTCCACAAACAGCCCGGTGCCCAGCAGGCCGCCCACCACGGGAGCCGGCAGCTCTGATGAGGTTGTGGGGAACGCGGTGGGACCCGCCCAGCCATACTGGTGTGGCATGTGTGAGCGTGCATTCAGCCAGCGTGGCTCTCTGAACCGGCACCTGCGCTCTCACCTGGGGGTACGGCCCTATCCCTGCCCCCGCTGCCCCATGACTTTCTCGCGGCAGTACCGCGTCCAGGAGCATCTGCGCGTGCACCAGAGGAGCTGCGAGAACCCCCACGGAGCGGATCCTTCCTGATGCAGTGATCCCAGTATCAGAGAATCCCCATGGCTCCGTGCACACGGTGGCAAATCCTTCGCTGAGGCAGAAGCCTACTCCCACAGGGTCTACTGGCCTATGCCAGGCCTCAGTGCCAAGCTGCCATTTTTCTCTGTCTTCCAGGATACATTTTTATTTGTGAGCAATACAAAACAATAGGGAATGATGCAGCTTGGGCGCATTTCACCTGGTCCAGCTGCCATGATGTTATCGCCGGGAGCGCAGCTGAAACGATCTCCATCTGCTGCTCCCATTTGAACCACGGCGCCCCCTAGCTGTCAGTGTTCAGCAGTTGTGTCTTATCGGGTGTTTCCTTTGCTTTTAGCAACACCAGTTTCTACACCTGATTAAGAATTTGGTATATGTTACTGAACGGCGATTGCCTAAAAAAGAATTTTTAAAAATCCTCTTTTTTAATAGCATACACTACATTAAATACAAGGATAACAAAAATGCATGGTATATTAGTATAACATAATACATTTCTTACAGACACATGTTTGCAGAAAGTCTCAAACAAGAAGAATCTTTTTATTCAACAATTTTAAGAAACAAGATTGAAATTTAATCCTAAGTACCTGCTGCTTTTATATATTTTGTAAACTAAGATCTGGTGATTGGTAAACTAAGGTACTTTACAGGTTATGACTCCTACCACTAATTCAAAGATACAATATGACAGGATCACATAAAATGGCAAAAATTAATTCTAGTTCCATGTTTGACACCGAAAGATTAGTGCTAAATACCTGACAGCCAGTAATTGCACTTACAATAAGGTATACCTTTATATCTTAGGAGGAGCCTGTGCTTCTGTTTTGAATGTTGCTTTTCAGTTTATCTTTTATTTACAGAGCTATACCATTGCTATAGCTGCACTTTACAGATGGTTAGCTGTACAATGTGAATCATTATAGTGCTGTGTTTTTTTAATTAATTCACGTGTACTGGGTTTTTTGCTTGCTGCCCAGACTTATGCTGATGGTCGATTGTACATTATGACAGTCGCCTGAAAGCAAAAGGAGACAGAGGGAAAGTTCAGTT
>JAABNY020000063.1:99465-123153 GCA_015164015.2 Brevimyrus niger
AAGGAGCCAGATACCCTCCATGCAGGACACCTGGGCCTGTGAGGAGGAGGGAAAAACACTCTCAGCAAAGCAAGGCCACCTGGCCTCCAGGGCAAAAAGTAACTTTGGCCCCCCTGGTGTTTCTAGAACTTAATAAATAGCAAGTTGAGTGAGCACATTGTATCCAACTAGCTGGTTAGCGGAACATGCTGCTTCAGCATCTCCTAAATAAGGACCATGTTAATTTACTATTTAGTGTAGTGGCTATCTGTGACCAACAAGGGGTGGCCAAACCTCATGCATTCACAGTATAGGAAGATGACACACCCTGTGATACTGCAGCCACAATGGCTCGATGTTCCCGAGGGGACTCAGGTTCCTTGTGATTTGCTCGTTCATGTGCTCTGTCTCATTTAATTGCTCGTAGTAGCTGACCTCGTAGCTAAAGTCATAAAGGGAGAAGTAAAGCAGACGGAGCATGTAGTGTACGTGGTCCATGAAGGCCTTGATGGCACCAAGGGTGGAGATGATGCTGATGGCCATGCTTGCTGTTACCTGCAAGGCAGAGATTAGAATGGCTCACATGGTTTAATCCAAGCTCCATCCGAGATGAAGGTTCGGGACTGATCTTATGATCACATCCAGCAAGGTTGGCAAAGGCTGCACTCTCATTTTAATGTGACCTTGACAGTGCTGAGTTTCAGACGTCATTCAGCTTCTACCAGAGCTCAGATCTTTAAAATGAGACATAATGATGATGATAATGGTTTAAGGATGATGTGGTTTCTATTAAAGGTTCAGTTATCTAGGAAAAAACCTTGATGGACATTGAACAACCCTACCTGAACACAAACAGTTTTCCAAATACCACTTAATTTGAAACAAATACATGTTTAATATTCTATAGATTATAGGATGGGAATATTCAAATTTCGCCAGTCAGAATAATATTTGAATAACCCTTCCCCACCACACAAAGAGAAACATGTGTGGATCTAAGTATTTATTTCTATATAAAAATAGATATTACATGTTACTGCAAAATGATAACAAAAACATTCAAAAGTAGCTTGAATAAATTAAATTGAAAGTGAAAGCTAAGTGCAGTAGAATACAATAACATTTAATAGCCTGTGCCGTGAGCTGATGTAACGCATGGCAATTTATTTTTAACAACACAATCATGACAATACTTCTCTGGCTTATAGGCTTCTCTAGTCATTTATTTCTATACAAAATGGAACATCACTGCATTGCTGCAAAAGGACAAGCTAAACATTAACAGTAGCTGTGATATTTAGAATGTTCCAATAAACATTACAATATTCATTAAAAAAGAAGCTGAAAAAATGTCCCCCCCCCCCCAAAATTAATCCCAACAGAATGTGTTATTATCTACCAGTACAGTCTGTCTTTACTGGGAATGGCAAATCAGTACTTCACATTCTGCATCACCTGCTAAAAAGTCTCCACTAGTTCACTGACAATTTACTCATTAAAATTTTTATTAATAACGAATTTCACAAAAACATTTTAACAACAACCATGACAACCTAAATGTACAAATAAAATTAAAAGCAGCAGCATAATCAGATTCTCCTACTCTTGTTGCTGCAGGTTGTACCAACAATCACAAAGCAGTGCTACAAATCACTTGCTTAATGTTGTCTCTGTGGAACCCAAAACATTTCCATGCAGCTCAAAAGGAATGTCTTCTGGTGGTTAGTTCTTGTTCGCTAGTTCCTCTGGCTCATTTCTGTTAAATTTCTTAAACATACCTCACACTATGAGTGACCAAGGATGAAATGATTATGATTGGTTCAGTTCTGTTTCAGTACCAAGGAAGGGTGACGTTGTGGGTTCAACCTATAACCACATCTTACTTTTAGCAGCAAGGCCAATCTGGCTTTCTTTCCTTATCTCTCTTCCCTTTTCCCTGTTTTTGAATTTTCTGTATAAATGATGCAGAAATGTATTACAACACACCCATGAAAAGTGCCTCCATGCAGGACACCTGGTCCTGTGAGGGGGAGGGCAAACACTCTCAGCTCTGCAAGGCCACTGGGGCTCCAGGTCAGGGGAGCAGGGACTGCTTTGTTGTTTCTAAGGCCCAACTCTACAAGTCACCCCCCCCAGTGTTTCAAGAACTAAATATATAGCTAGCAAGTTTAGTGAGAAGATTGAATATAGCTAGCAATATATATAGCAATATAGCTATAGCAATACATGTTGCTTCACCATCTCCTAAATAAGCACTATGTTTTTTAAATATTATTGTAGTGGCGATCTGTAACCAACAGGGGGTGGCCAATCCTCGAGCAGCCTATGCCACAGCGATGAGTACATGCGGCAAACCATCAGCTGAGAACTGTCACGTTACAACAAGAAGACAATGCACCGTGTCATACAGCAGCTACAATGTCTCACTGACTAGATTAGAGGCAGCTCCAATGGGAAAAGCACTTTATGACCACTGAGCACCAAATTCTAAATATAAAAATAAATTGAATTGAATGAGTGTGCATGCAGCCAGTCATTTGTGCCACTGTCTTGTCTTGTTGGACTGTCCTACACTGTTTGCTTTACATCATTCTGTGTAGCTCTGTAGTCCTGTGTTGTCTTATGTAACACTATGGTCCTGGAGGAATGTTGTCATCTCACTGCGTACTATACCAAACATAGTTGAAATGACAATAAAAAGACACTTGGCTTGAGCTTACACAGAAACAATGATTCGTTCTCAAGTTTACCTCCAACCTTAAACTTAAGACAATGGATAAACCAAAACTAATTATACTGTGTTATGGCAGGCATGACAAAGGAGGTACAATCCAAATTAGTGGCTTCATCAAAAGGGGTTTATTTAACAAAATAGAACAAAAAGGGAGAACCAGAAAATAAAATGATTCACAAGGTAAAAACAAAGCTCATAAAACAGATACTAAGGCAGGGAGGAACACAGGATAACTATCATGACTATAACTAATAATCACAGAGTTAACACAGAGAAACAGCCACATTGAACCACTGAGAATCAAAGCAAGGGCAGGCACTTAAATACACTATTAACAGGACAGGTGAGAATCATAACCAATCAACCAATCATTAAGGACTCGGGACAACATGGAACAGGTGGGGTATATTGTAATTAACATGCACTAGAGCAGGGGTGGCCAATCTTATCCACAAAGGACCGGCATGTATGCAGGCTTTTGGGATAACCTGTAAGTCAGCTGTTCAAACCCAGGTGTGAGGACTCTTTCAGCCAATCAGTCCTCTAATTAGTGATCTAATTAGGGAGTTACAGTAAAAGCCCGCATACACACCGGCCCTTTGCGGATAAGATTGGCTACCCCTGCACTAGAGACTAGGAGATCTTAACAAACACAGAGGGCTATCAACACTAGGAGAGAGAGAGGGAACACAAGTAAAACAAAACACAACTAAACAAGGCACGGGCAGGGTAACCATTAACAAGGATACTAAAGCAAAGACATGCATTAACAACACCAGATAACAGGGGATAATATAAAATCAATACATTAAACAAAGTTAGACTGGCCTCAGGACAACCTCAACCTCATGACACAAGAAGCATCTGTCTTTGAGGAACACACTCAGCCCATTGAATCATACAATGTTTGAGGGACTGGGGAAACACACTAAGACAACAGCAAATGGGCCTGCTGGCCACACGGAGAGAAGGCACATGGGACAGGTTCAGACAGGCGCTGATCCTGGCATACTGCCTCTAAGTAGGATTTAAAAAAGCTCCTTATTTTTCCATTTTAAGTTTTTTCATACTTGAATATTCAACAATGCTGTGTCATCCCTACTATTTTCATTATTTACTTGTGTTGGAATCTTGCTTTCAGACACGATCTGCAGAATTTAGTGTCCAGGTTAAAACTAAACTTACTCACAGACATGAGTGAGCAGTACAATAATAAATCGGCACCAAACTAGACTAATTGACATGCTTCAGTAGTACAGTAATGAGCCAACACCAAACTAGGCTAATTGACATGCTTCAGCAGTACAGTAATGAGCCAACACCAAACTAGGCTAATTGACAATGCTTCAGCAGTCTCGTAATAAACCAACAACAAGCCAGGCTTACTGACATGCTTCAGCAGTAGAGTAATAAACCAACACCAAACTAGGCTAATTGACAATGCTTCAGCAGTCTCGTAATAAACCAACAACAAGCCAGGCTTACTGACATGCTTCAGCAGTAGAGTAATAAACCAACACCAAACTAGGTTATTTGACATGCTTCAGCAATAGAGTAATAAACAAACACCAAGCTAGACTACCGGTAGGAAGTGGCCCGGCTGTAGGATTTCTGATTCTCTCAATGCCTGTATTAGGAAATGGGTGGAATGTGAGTGTATATCTTTATTATGACAAATACAACATTGAAAAATCCATTTAAAAAAAACAAATACTTACCATTTTTTTGGACACTCTCTTTTCAGAAATGATGTACATAATACCACAGATGCTGAACTGTGTGAAAATTTGGAGAGAGAATAACTTTCAGAGACAATTTGGATGATATCATGAATAATAATAGTAGTCATTGTAATTATTGGAATTGTGATAACTCTCAAGCACAGATTTTAAAAAGTTACGTGCATTAAATGAACCTTTCTGCCTTGACATCTACAAAATCTGAGTGTTGGATCAGATATTCTGGAATAACCTTGATGCAAGTGATGCATTAAACCTGCAGAAATGTGTTAATTAAGAGAATGGACTGCTTAGATAGCCTGACGTAGCTATCAGGCTGGATACGACACACCACACCAACCGACCAGGATCCCCAGCCAGAATGAGCTGTAGATGTTTGTGGAGTTCCCTGTGATATCAAGCTTCATTGGAATCCCTGTTATGAACTGTGTGCCTCCCAGGAAGAGCATCACAACCTGTACAAAAGCAGAACAAGGGGCTGAATCAAAGAGGTCATATGTAACCAGGATCAGCACATCATGTCAAAATGGTGATGGAGTCATTCCCTGCCAGTGTGGACTGGGGATCTTTTTGGGTGTTGGTCTTACCCCGATGCTCTTGGGATCCACCCTCATGAAGCGGTGCAGGGGTTTGCTGAAGCCCACCACTTCTGAAGTGTCTTCTGCGACTTCCCTTCTCGTGGCAGAGACTTGCAGGATATCCATCCCGTCCAACATTGGACACCAACACTTTTCTTGTAACCTTACTTTAGTGGGTAAAAGTTTAATGACCTTAACTGAGGTTAATTCCTTTTTTAACAGAAAAGATTCAATATATCACAAGATTAAACACATCTACTTTTAATGCATTTGTCTCTATTTTAGCTGTTATTTATCTGATAGTAGAAAGCCTCAAGGCAGTGAAGTAATACATATTAAGTATTGCAATGACACAGAGAAGTGTTCAACATCTCCTTTTTTTTTTAAAAAAAAATATATATATTCTTGTTTTATCCTTTTCATTTTGTGTTTAAATGCAAAAAAAAACAAAAAACAAAAAAAAAAAAACATATTTAGGTGTAATTTTGGGGGGCCGGGAACCGATTAATTGGTTTTCCATTATTTCTTATGGGAAAAATTCGATCAGAACTTTAACTTTTTAGGATTCGATCCGGAGTCCAGAACGAATTAACCGAGGTACCACTGTACAATGGACTAATGACAACGATCAGGAACAGCTGGTAAACACGGGGAATCCACACAGGGTTAACTAGGGGTCGTGGCACACAGATGGAGCAGACGATCGGGGCATGACAGTTATTCTGAAAATGTAAGGGGTATGCTTTGTCCCCAAAGTTTCCCTGATCAATGCAAACTTCGTAGGACATGGCTGCCCCATTTTGTTTTACAGCTATCAAACCCTTAGTGTGTTGCCGCCATTACACTTTAAGTGGATGCAATATAATAATTAATCATTTTTACACACAAAAATAATCTTAAAATCCAAGGGGTGTGCATTGTTCCCCGTAGTCCACTGGTAAACGTACATTCCACTAGATGTGCCTGTCTTGTCTAGTTTTAAAGTTAACTTATTCATGTATTGTCCCGTTGCACATTATATGGATACATTCGAACATTCAAAAAATAATTAAAATTCGTACGTAAAGCAATATGGCAAACAAAGTGGTGTGCAGCCGTCGCCATGAGCCCAAAATGCTAAACCACCATGTTATTACAGCTGACAGGACCTATTATATTAGCTATTAACACGATTTGGCACAAATCACGAAATATGGTTTGAAAATAATCATAATGTGTACGCAAATAAATGTATCGTTGTCTGTGTTACGCATTAGGAGCTTTACGTTTTGGGCACATTATTAAGAATGCAAAATTACCGGCAAAAAGTTTAAAGGTTACCTAATACGTAACACGGCGTACACAAGTCAAGACTTTTAAGTATTTAAGATATAGTATGTATTTACACACTTGCACTAACAAATATTGTGTCAGTAATGTTTATATATCATTTTTTGTTACGCGTCATCTGTGAGTTCCTGCGATCTTTCGGTAAACTCCAAAAATATTCCCGTTTTAATTGTTCTCGGCCAGCTCTCGAATAACCGAAACCGCGGATGTCAAACTGAAGGGGTAAAGGGGTTACTGTATTTTTTTTTTTTGGAGAATCCTCGGATATTAATCAAATATAATTAATCAACAAAAATGTTCCCGTGGTGAGTATATGTCTATAGCATTATGTACCACGGATGGTTGGAAAGCGCTGTAAGATCCCTAAGCTCACCGAGCCACAACTGAAACATGCGCGTGCCCACTGCAGCCCTTCTGACAATGCCCACGGGCGCAGCAGCAAAGTACATTAGCTGCCCGGAGTCGTTCGAATTTCGTAATGGAAAGACAGAGTTAAACAGACGTCACTAATAAATCTGATAAGTGAAAGCAGAACCAATGATGAGGAGATTTACTGAAACCTTACATAAACATGACAGAACGTGACAGGAAGCAATGACTTTTGCGCCCAAAAAAATACTACTGTCACTGCAGCTCGCGACTCCCTCCATTTTATAAATACAGAACGCAGCGAGAAACAACGAGATAGAACACAACTGAACAGGTACAAAGTCATCAAGGAGGTGTGGAAAAAGTGAGAGTATGACTACACTAAATGTACCAGGAGTCGGTGAAGTACACAGATAAACAAGCAATCACAGACAAAGTGGTTAAATGGTGGTGGCTCACTGACCTGATTTAAGCAGAAAAAAGAGCAGAGTGTATTACACAATCAGGAGAGAAGAGATGGGGGGTGGGGAGGGAAGGGGGAGGGTCCACATCTGCAGCTAAAGTTCATAATGAATCCCATGCGGGACCTTAGTGGGGTGCAGGGGGGGGGGGGGGGTTGAGTCCACATCTGCAGCTTTATGATGAATCCTGTGAGGAACCTGGGGGAGTGAATGCCACCCCCAGCCGGGCTGGCCATCTCTATGAGGACATCTTTGTTATTTCTCAGTACTGCCCACAAAGTGTCCGAGACACATGAGAGACACAGCTCAGGGGACTGTGGGTGGGTGGCAGCAGCTGTGCTGTGGAGTTTCTCTCCATGGACTGCAGCTCACCTTGATCCTATTCTCCTATTCAACTGCAATGTTAAAATTAATATGAGAGGATCTGAAGATACTGGGGTCTGCCCTGCTGAAGGGAAGTGCCCCCTGTAGCCTCAACACACCACACACCAGGATGCCGCCTTGCCTGGGTTTAACATGGCCAGTAATCGAGGTGCTGTGCAAGCATTAGTACAAGCATTAGTAGAGTGCATTAGTAGAGTGATAATAGGCTGTGTTACTTTTCCCATGTCCCATCTACCTGTTCTTTTTTAGACTGTCACACACATATGTACAGGCTGAGAGTTAATAATGGGGTCTGAGCAGAGGCTCAGCCATCTGTCTGGTGCCCTTGGACCATTAAGGGTCTTAAGTAAGTGAGTAAGGGCCTTGTTTAAGTTCAGCACTCATGGACACTAATAATTCTTAATGCTATATATTATGGGATGATCACTAATATACCTCTGCCACTTTGCAGGAAGTATTTGTCTTTTTTTTTCAAAAAGCAGTAAGAAACAAAGCCAATTAAGTGGGGGGTATCTGCAAAGAATTCACCAAACCAGCAATTGTAACTATATACAATTTGTACTTCAAGACATACACTTTACTAATATAGCCCTGCAATGAGGTGAAAATTGGCTACCCAGCAGGCCACAAATATGGTACAACAGATAGCCTACATGGTAAAGTACGGTGTAGGTGTATAAATAGCAGGGATGAATAAACATACACGGATAAATGCTAAGGACTAAACGAAAAATAACAGGGCGAGACATTGCACAACTGGATGACGATAGGGCAGCAGGAAGAGAGGGGGAGGGAAATGAAAAGAGGCAGTGGTATTCGGAGTAGGGGGCGGGGAGGGGGAGCCCTGGGACAGTCTGACCAGTAAGATGCTGTATTTCCTCATTATCCTGGCATTCTTTATGGTTGCTGGATGCTGGGAAGTCGCTGACTCCCACAAAGTTGTGTTGGGGAACAGCACAGCTATTGTGGACCTTTCAGTTTTTTTCCCCAGTTAAACTACATGAAAAAAGCCAAATACACACAATCCTTAAAAGGTTAAGGAGAATCTTGGTCACTGCATGTAGATAAAAAAAAGTGCTGTGCAATAACGATGCTGACTGGGAAAAAAAAAACTAGCTAACAACGACTACCAGCAGGATTTTATATAAGATGGGAATGGGGAAGTAGGACAAGGGTCTGTGCTGGTGAACGTGTAACCCTAAGAGCCATTACGGCTGGAAACCGACCAATCAATGAATGAATTAATCAATCAATCAATCAACCAACCAACCAAAGTTTTAATTGACTCAAATACAGTTATACTAAATACAATGCACATTGAAAAGCTTGGATCCATGTCACTAAGACATCTTAAGAAACCTCGATATCAAGGAAAAGGTCTGTGCTTATTATGTTTATTATAGACAAACACATACATATAAAAAAGTTACATGTCTTCCTTACATGTGGTCTGTTAGGTATTATGTTAGTTTGCATGCATTAAATTTGTTCCATAAATACAAAGTAAGTTCCTGGGGGGGGGGCAAAACAACAATATATTATAAGGAGCTTTAAAAGCAAGAAGTAACTTTTTAAAAGGTTATTAATACTATTTTAATATGGTTAACACTATACAGCTATGCTTTGTACGGGTACTTGAATCCAATCTTGATTTCTACAAGTATTTTGTGTGTATTTCAGTACAGCACATGTTATGGTATAATACTGTGTCTTTAAAATATAACCTCAAGCTGATGCTGGACCGGACCAAGTTCCCCAGAACATCGAGAATCTATGGATCCCACATTACTGTACTGGAGCAGAATATCAGTTTCTCTGACCATTTTCTGGGACAAGGAGGTTTTACACCTAACTTTGGTACCAAAATATAACTTCTAAAACTTAAATCAGGGAATCCATCCATCTGCACCGAGTGTGTTTTCACAGTTTTTCCAGCTATCCAGACTTATGCTGATGGTCGATTGTACATTATGACAGTCGCCTGAAAGCAAAAGGAGACAGAGGGAAAGTTCAGTTTAAGCTCAAAAGACGTCACACATTGACGTGGCTTCGTGATGACACTGCGATGACAGTGACGGTTATGGTGTCACCACACTGTACCTGTGTTTTAGTGGACCTCAGAGCGGCTCTGGAAAACGCCGTCATCACGATGAGGATCACGCCACCCACAAAGCAGTGAAGGAGCCAGATACCCTCCATGCAGGACACCTGGGCCTGTGAGGAGGAGGGAAAAACACTCTCAGCAAAGCAAGGCCTAACTCCAACCTTCATGAATGTTATCCTGTTCAAAGGTGTGTATCTTTGGGCCTGAAAATGGGAACCTTATGGAATGTTCTCCAGAAGTCATCAGGGTCTGTCAGATTGCTGTAATTGATGTCGTAATCATAGTAATAGATGTCTTCTCTGTGTTGTATGATGAAAGCGGAGAGATTAACCATGAAAGCCAGTGCTCCAGTGATTAAAGAGGTGATGCTCAGGGCCAGGCTGGCGGTCACCTGATGGAAGAGGAAAGGGAGGCATGTGGTCTTGTTATAACTGAGAAATACCCATGTGTAAAAAAGGACAGTGGCAAGGTAGACACGTTATTAGGACTAATAAGGACAGAACTTCAAAGTCAGGATAGTAATACAAAATATGTCCTATCCAAAGTGTGGATGTTACCCTTACATTTAACTATTTGAACACCTGCTTTGCGCCATTTGATATTTATATGTTTGTTAATGAAAGCTGTCTGAAGGTTGGATCTTTCAAACAAATTTTCAGTGACATTTTTGTCAGAAAAACCAGCTACTGTAATACCTTGTAAAAATGTATTTTGTACTAAACTCACAGTGTTACACATTTTCATCACTAATATGGTGTTATTACATAATGCATTGTTATGCTCCCCTTGATGGGAAGAAATCACCTGTTGCTGAAAATTGTAAAAAGGGGAGAGGAATCCAAGAGTAACAGTGACTGAGAACAGGGGACAGTCATAACTTACATACCGCTAAGAAAGAAAGAAACCACAGAGGAGAACTTGTGGAAATACGTACCAAGAGCAGTCATATAATTTACACAAATGGGCACAATTTACAAAGGGGCCAAGGCAAAAAACAGTCTCGGGGTATGCTATGTCCCGTGCACAAATCTAAATTTGTTGGTGATTAGCGCGTTTCAGAGTAATGAGTGAAACTTTTACTCAATTAAAAGGAAAAGTATTCAGCCAGAATCACACTTGAGTAAAAGTAAAAAAGTACCGCATTAAAATTGTACTTGAAGTAAAAAAAGTAAGAGCAAGTAAGAGTAAAAACAAGAATGAAAACTAGAGATTCTTGTTTACGTTTTTAATCTCTAAAAACATGAAGTGAAGAAACAACATACAAGGTTTTATCCTGCTTTGAAACTGTTTAGATTTAACAATTTAATTATACGACAAGGCAGACCTAATGCAAATATGCAACATGCTACTCAAAGTGGTAAAAAAATTTATTTTCAAAATTGTGAGTCAAGTGAGTCAAGCCTAGCTCTTTTGGGACTGAAAAACAATCCTGCAGAATCTCATTGGCACAATGAATAACGGGGATTCAGCGCAATTCAATTGTTTTGTTAGCAAGGGAAAATAGAATGAAGTGATCTCCAAAAATTAGTATTTTAAAATGATTTACTTTTTGACTGTAAATAAAATTGTAAGGAGTAAAAAGTACCTTTTTCCCCTTTAACAATATAATTAAGTAAAAGTAAAAAATTTAAATTTTTAATTGTGTTTTTAAAGATAGTGTGCCAGCATAGTGGAGTCGATAGAGAGAAATACTCATGCCAGCATCACGCAAAAACACATAGAATGCTGAAAGGGCTTTACTGGACTGGACAAGGAATCCATACATTTATAGGGGAATGAGTAGGCAAAGGAGTAGAGAAAAAAAGCTATCCTCCAATAGGAAAAAAGTACAAGAAAAAAATAAGAAAACTCTGTTGCAGAAAGAAGAATCTCCATGGATCCCAACAATCTAACTGTCATGTTGGTAGAAAAATCCCAGGTCATTTTACTTGGGTGTGATGTTTGTATGATCAAAAGCTGGATCTACAGCACAATTTAAATCTTCACTGGAAATTATTTCCTATCTGTTCATGTCTGGAATCTTAGAAATGAGCTTATGAACAATAGTAGTATCATTCTATTTGGGTGTGTAGAAACAGATTAACACAACATGAGCGTCTTTGGGAAAAATGCAAGGGTGTTTAGTTTCTTCAGGCATTGCAGATCTATGAAGATGCCCCCTACTCTAATGATGCCACAATCTAGCAAAGGATGAAGTCTGCAGAGCTGACTGCCTTTTTGCACTCTGGATGGAGTTGTTTCCAGTGTTGCCATCTCAACTGGGAACGTCAATTTCTGAACATAGCTGATGACAGCTCTTTCTGCCAGTGAAATATCCTCCACGGTAAGGAATTGTCCATTATGTTTAGCCCTTTAAACATCAAAGTCAGAATTAATTTTCCTCTTCTGTGTATGAATAGTAATGGGAATTAAGGAAAGCTCCCTTTTCCTTTTAATGATCACCATTAAGATGTTTTTAAGTTTCAGATACCAAGCCACTGCTTTAAGTGGCCTTATCCAATCCGAAACAAATGAGATAAGCTGATCTGTGGGAGTTTCAGTGCTCCTTGCTTTCATGGAAAATGCAACAGCATTTTTCTTGACCTCTGGATCACCTTCCAAATCCGATCTTGAACCCAATGCTTCCTCCACTGGCCAACCTTTCTCAGGCTTCCACAGGACCTCAGGGGCGCACATGCATCTTGTCTGCTGCATACATTTCTCAGTGCTCAGTCCTCCTGAGGCATCAACAGCAGGATTATCTTCATTGCTTACATATCTCCACTGAGACAGATTGCTATTGTCATGAATCAGTGACACTCCGTTGGCTACATAGGTTTTAAACCTGGTACTATCTTTGTTGATATACTTGAGCACCGTCTGACTGTCGGTCCAGAAGACTGAGGACTCTAAGGCAAGGTGTAATTCTTTCCTTAGCATTATGTCAACCTTGACTAGCAGAGCTGCAGCAGCCAGCTCCAGTCGTGGTATGGTAATATGCCTTAATGGAAGCACTCTGGACTTTCATAAAGCAAAGGTAACATGCGCAACATTCTGAGAGTTCGCAAACCTTACGTAGCTCACTGAGCCATAGCCACTCTCACTGGCATCAGCAAAGTGATGTAGTCGTACACATACTGGAATTCCATAATCCGTTGATGCCATTTGTAGATTTCCTGCAGAAACACTATATCTGTATTCATTTTCTTTAGGTGAGCAAATATACCCGTTCAGTCCCCTTACGTTCGTGCATAGCTGACCCATCCCCTGTGCTCTGTTAGACTGTGTTGTAATTCAGTATGACCCCTATATAGTTCCACCAGATGGTGCATACCCACATGTGGATCTAAACCCAAGAGTATCCAATACTTGTCCAAATGTCTAAAAATGGAAAGCATAAACACTCAAGAAAACGAATAAAACAACTGGCATCCCAAATCACACAATAAACCGAATATATCCTTCCTAAATTTCTGTCAATGTGCAAAATAACAGAACATTTACAATGCAAGTTACAAGTAGCAAACAAATGTTATCCAGTGGTCGTGACAAAGGATATGAGCATAACATGTAAATTATGTAAACTGGCTAACTCGCACTCTCTAGTTAAAATATACATGTAAATTATGTATACTGGCTAACCCGCACTCTTTAACTGCTAAAATATACATGTAAATCATGTACACTGACTAACCCGCACTCTCTAACTGCTAAAATATACATGTAAATTATGTACACTGGCTAATCCGCACTCTCTAACTGCTAAAATATACATGTAAATTATGTACACTGGCTAACCCGCACTCTCTAACTGCTAAAATATACATGTATATTATGTACACTGGCTATCCCGCACTCTCTAGCTGCTAAAATATACATATAAATTATGTAAACAACTAAACAACTTCAATAAACAGTTATGCTAGATCAGGCTGGGACCCCCCAGGCAGACGCACGGTCCAGTCCCACCCTACGGAAATGGCCATCCACTTGTCACAGCCTGGTATTACGTGGGACACTCCAGTCCTCAGCAATAAGGGTCCTGCAAGCCAGATCAACCGCAGGGAAACGTGCCACATGGCTGTAGTTCTGTAACTCATGATGCAGGATACGTGCCAACAGTCAGTAAGGCTCGCAGTGGAGGCGGACGCCCTACTCTACCCTTATCTTTCCAGCTTTGCTCCTCTTGTCTCGTCCAGTCTACTGTCTTATACTTTGAGAGACTCTCTCAGCCCTGCTCTCCAAACTAAGAAAAATCAGGGATTTGATCAACTGGTCTCTCAATGAAATTGACAGCATCTTCTCGACGAGAAGCCTGGATTCAGGGGAACCTGACAGTCGTGCAGGAACGTACGCAGCTGGCTGCACAATGTATGGATGGGAGAGGTGGAGGGTCATGTGTCTGGCAGCTCTTTCCGTGGAGGACATCGAAGATGTCTACCTATTCGGAACCATGATAACAGGTCTTATGCTGATTGGATTAGGCATTGCCCTGGTTTATCGAAGATTGAAAACGGTGACAACCGCTCAAAGCCCCACTAGGCTGGCCGGGATGGCAGAGCTGTTGGCACTCAGACTGTGGCTATAGATCACAAATTGGATAACATCACTGTGTCTATTGATAGCAAATTGGATAACATCATGGAGAAGCTCACGGCTCTGCAAAAGATTTTGGATGGCGGAGACCAGCATGGACGGGACAGGATTAGAGGAGCTGCGAAGTTACAGCTTCTCGCCCGAAAACCTAAACAACCCTTTTCTATCTGCTTTTGGCTCCCCCCTAATCAGCATGGACCTTTGCCAAGGCCGCTGCTGAATTCAACAACTCCTCCGGAAGAACAAGGCAGTAAGACTCCCTTGCATTCCTTTCCCCCAACCCCAAGGACATCATCCCCCACTGTGAACAGGCGGGTCTGTTGACCAGCGCTGGACAGGCTGCAGGATCGGATGGCTGTTTGTCTATACTGGACTATCTCCACCTCCCCATTTCCCTCCCCTATTGCAATTCACAGCTTTTTATGTTGTAAGGTGTAGTGACTTTGTGCTCATGAGGTGTTTTTTTCTGTTCCTACATTGTACTCCCCACTGGAGTACAGTCGGGGGGCTGTTTTGCCCCTTCTCTCCTCATGTAATTCTGTTTCTCTGTTCTTCCTATATCCTCCGTCTTAATGTGATGTCTGTATATGTATGGTCGGGTTGATGGCCAGTTTTTCACTGGTACTTGTGTCTAGTGACATTGCGACAACAGCAATAAAGGGTCATTCCATTCCATTCCATTTGGGACTCCTCTAGCAACCACTCGTTCAAGACAAAACCAGCAGTATCCAAGGTTTCTCCGAAGAGACACGGTACCAAAGAAGTCCAGTCTTCACCTCAGGTCACTGGATAGTGTCTGTGTCTCACAGCCATGCAAGACAAGGAGCACCAGGACACTAAAGATCTGGACCCTCATCCTCTTTGCGAAGATATCAGGAGCGCCACACAACCCTTTCCAGTGACCTCATGACCCCCCCCATGCTCTTATAATCTGATAATCTGTTTGCTGACTTCATAAGAAGAGTCACCAGAGTCATGAATGTCACTGCCGAGGTAAATGAACCTCTCGAGGTCGACATTCTCCCTGCAGAAAGACACACTATTGATGGCTGTGCCTATGAAGTCGTTAACACACTGAGTGCACTGCTATCTGAAAAGTTAGCTTCAATAACTGTTAATCTACTAACTCAAACATTTAATTAATGCTAAACCGATAAAACACTAAAAAATTTTGCTCAAGCTAATGACAACTGCTAACTTTCATTATATGAATTTAGCTTTGGTTGGGTTTTTAGGTTTGAGACCCTTGAAAACATACCTAGAGAGCTGAAATTTTTACCTGTTCAGCAATTTATTTCCACAAGGAGTGATTACCTAGGAATAATTAGGAATTACTCAACTTGGCAATTTTAGATTCAACAGGGTAAATTTTCTTTCAATGACATATAATCACTTTTGTTGGAGGATTCCTATTCTGCAACTGGCTCAGGTTGACATTTTGCTTCCAGTGAAGGCAAGTTGGGAACTAAAAACATGGCGCCAGTTACCCAGAATATAGGAAGAGGGTCTTAACCTTGAATTAATCCATAGCTCTGTCAATCAGAACCCATAAAATAAAGGAAAATAACCAGGGGCCAGAACTCAATTGAGCAGAAACTAATATTTTTCAAAGTTAGTGGAAGCAAAGCCATTAACAAAAACGTTAGCTGCACTAATTATCTATTAGAAGAACCCTGCCCCCCCCGATCACATATGTCATTGTGTTTGTTTTTATTTTGGGTAATGTTATCTTGAGAAGAATATTCTGATATGAGCCATAAGTCATCAATTACTGTTTATAAAACATTTTCAGTGTGACATTTGCTGCATTTGCAGTTATTCGATCCAGCCAACCTAAAAGATTTATTCTGATTCGTTCACCGACTTCCAGTTTGCATAAAATAAATCTGAAACCCTTGTGTTTCGATATATCAAAAATAGCCTATTATTTAGGCTAAATAATACTAAGGAATAATCCTAATGCCACTAGTAAGTCACATGAGAAAAACGATTTGTTAAATAAAATATTTGTTATTCAATAGTCAAAGTCTCTCAACATTGTACCTTAGCTACTGATGTTTATTAAGAATGCAAACCTACCAAGTCATCACATAGTCAGCTAACAAGGCCAAAAACTAACAAACTTTCATTGAAATCATTTAAAATGTGAAAATGTTGCATTTATAAAATCTAATTTGTACTGTGGCACATGGGAAGTCACTGCTCATGTAGGCTATATACTGCACCAGTAGATGGTGCATTTCAGTCATGACTGAGGTATCATTCTTGTTCAGTAGCCTACCTGAGTCTCACACTTGCCTACTCACTCAACAACTCATTCACTTTTTTGGGTCTCTTGTTCAGAACAAAAATGACAGTTCAGAAGGAATGGAGAGACTCTTTTTTTCACTCATTTACTAACCCATTCACTCCTTCTGGTCTCTCATTTTCGTTCTGGGGTGTGTTTCCCAAAAGCTGCCGCTAGCAACTTATATAGTTGGTCTCATTCAGTTGTGTGGTAAAAAATCCATCATCAATATATAAACACATGGAATGATTTATGTGGGCACACACACCAGTCATAGGTCAAAACATTGTTAAATTTGGATGAATTATAATCATCAGTAGTGGGACTATAAATGCAGAGTGGTTTGCTTAACTGAATCAATTGGTCTGGCTGACTAAACAAGAGACTCTCAGGCTTCATCCCATTTACCCTACTTAAGTGCAAGTGCACCGAGATACTACATACTTTGCTGATGAACATTGACGTAGGATGAGAGGAGTACAAGTGTTGGTAAAGAGTTCAAATGCCCGGGCATTTTTTGAAAACAATGGGACACACTTGATATCTGACAAGGTGAACAAGAAACACACTACAACTTTTATCATTTGCGTTTGTTGAGTTTGGGGTTGTCTTTAACTGTAGTCTAGACTACATAAGCGTTCGTTATACAACTTTTTACACTTAAATTGAAGGCAAGTCAAAGGCACTCTGATAGGCCATGAAAGCGCATATGGAAAAGTGAAGTATTGTTTACTACTCCATTTTGCTGAGCAGAGCACAAATTTTCATTTTAAAATGTGGTTTATATTCATGACAGAGGCACTACCTGATTGGCCAGTGAATCACCTTAGACAGAATGTATGAGAAACCATGCTAATCGCTAACTACCAAGGAAACCATGCTAATCACAAACTAAACCATAAGTCAGAATACTACTAGCCTATGATTAGGAAAGCAAATGCTTAAAATTTACCGTCAAACTTCAAATAGATTAAATTTAATGTAGACTAACCTCCCATTGCAAACAATGGCTTAAGGAAATTTAGTTAAGGACCTCTTTGGGGTGATATGATGTAAATAGCTGCTTCTACGTAACCATATACACATGTTGCTTCACATTTAAATAAAATGTTAGGCCAGTTTTGTAAGGGTACTTAATATGTTTATATGGTTTTGCAAAGACATAGAGAAAACATCCATCCATCCATCCTATACTGTTCTATCCATCTGAATACAGATTACATGTTTTTCCCTTATAACACGTGTGACCTGGTGGCCAGGAACGCAGACATATTTTTATGAGCCAGACGGTAGAGACATGACACCTTCACACAACCTGCTGGCAGAGGCGCCGAATTGGCCGGCAGAGGATGAGAAAACGGAGACGCTTACCAGCTTTTTTGACGGGCTGCTCCCAGACAGGAAGTAAAGGAGACCACAGATTACGAACTGAATTAAGATTGCAAGAGAAATTGAAACACAAAATCAGAACTCTGTCTAGATTAGCTTAAAGTACAACCCCAAATCAGAAAAACCAGGATGTATGTTAAAGTTAAAAATGAAAACAACAATTTGCATGAATGAAAGTTACATTTATATAGTGCTTTTCAAGACACCACCAGAACCAATGGGGAGCCAGTTTCCCTAAAGCACCCACCTGGATGATGTGACGGCAGTTATTCTGCACTAGTATGCTCACCACACAGTAGGTATGGTGGTGAAGGGGCAGTAAAGTATTCACCATAGAGATATAGGGGCCAGATCTGATAGAGCCACAGTGGACCATTTTAGCCAGGACCACCCCTACTCTTTCAAAAGATGCCCAGGGATCTTTTATGACCTCACAGAGTCAAGATTTTGGATTTATGTCTTACCCAAAGGATGGCCCCATATTTACAGCACAGTGTCCCCATCACTGGATCGGGACATTTCGATCCACACAGCCCACAGGACAGCCTAACCTGTCGGCCACACAAACACCTCTTCCAGCAGCAACCCATGTTCCCAGTTGGTCTAGTGTAATTTTGGTTTAGTGTAACATGCAAACATCTTAAGCTGTGCAACAGTACAGGGTCTTTGTCATAGTATTTTGCATTTCAAAATGCACCACACATTATGACAGATCTGGACTACAGGTATGCCAGTCCAGCAGCTGCACCCTCTTCTTCACAGCCATGCCTTTGTAATGTGCGCAGAATGTGATCTTGGTGAAACATACATGGAAGTCCCTGGATATGATGTCATCGTGAAGGCAGCATATGTTTCTCCAAAATGTCTTTGTACTTTTGAACATTAATGGTGCCATCACAGTAGTGTAAGCTGCCTTTGCCAAAGGTACTGACAACCCCAGACCATGACAGGCCCTGACTTTTGGACTTGTTGGTAACAATCTTGATGGTTCTTTTCTTCTTTGATCTGGAGCACATGGCATCCATATCATCCAAAAAAAGACTTGAAACATGGATTTGTCTGACAACAATTCATGTTTCCACTGTGTGATGTTCCATCCCAGATAATTCCCAGCCAAGAAAGGTCAACGGTGCTTCTGGATGCAGGTAACATACGCCTTCCTTTTGCCATACTAAAGCTTAAACTGGTATCTGTAGATGTACAGTGGTACCTCGATTTTCAAGCTTAATCCGTTCCGGACTCCGAATCGAATCCTAAAAAGTTCCTTGTTCTGATCTAATTTTTCCCATAAGAAATAATGGAAAACCAATTATTTATTTTGCATTTAAACACAAAATGAACAGGATAAAACAAGAAACGCTTTTTTTTCTTTATGGCTTCCAACACAATAAAGATCTTATTCCACCATTACCCCTGTCATGCCCCAATCGTCCGCTCCTTCCGCGTGCCACGCCCCCTTGTTAACCTCGTCTGGGATCCCCGTGTGATCTGGTTGTTGTCACTAGTCCTCTGAATTAAGTCTACGTTTTAGTTTGTTTCCCCAGTCCAGTCATTGGCTGCTTTGGACTTGCTCACAGTCCTGGCTTAAAGCAACCCATTCTGATCCTGAAGCAATGCATTACGTTTAGTCTCACCTGGCTGCACAAACTGGAACCGCCTCCGTGACGACACACTTTTGCCCTTATTGGCTGAAGAGTTTAGTTACATGCATGACGTTTGTATCCCAGGCAGTTCCAATGCGTAATCTGCTGTTTCTCCCGAATATCACGTAAAACAGTCAGAACTGGTTTTCAGTTAATTTACCTTTTAAAATTAGGTTTAAATTAATGACATGAACGATCTAATGGTTCACATAAGTTAGTGGTTTATTCACTGTTAGTTACTGTAATATTGGTCTGCTTTTTTTGGTTAATTGTCCAGTCTGTGAAGAAGGCATTCAAGTAAGAATTGCATTGTAGTATTACTCATTTCCTGGCACGTACAATTTATATTAGGTCAGCGTTCACGGTTCGACTTCTGAGATCGAGTTCTAGGTCAAACTGGTTTGTTCGACTTTCAAGAAATTCGAGTTCAAGTGAGTTTGAGAACCGAGGTACCACTGTAATTACGTGTTGATGAAGGTTTGCCAAGGTACTCCTGAGCCCACATGGTTTTTTTCATGGATTATAGATGGGATCTAAGGGACCGGAGGTCAAGGTTATTCAGCTTAGACTTGCACCTTTACCCCTCACACACCAAAATTCCTCCAGATTCCCTAAATCTTTTAAAATATCTTTCAATTATTTTCTGATACGACCAAATCTTTCCTGGATGATGCTTTTGTACCATGTGATTACAGTCTCCTGGTGACATCACCTGTTTCAAATCCCAGCAATTTCACTAAGATTCACAACTCGTGCAATCAGCTGGGCGTAGGGAAGGCTGCAGGGATCTGTGGTATTCGGGGTGAACTTCTACAGGCTGGTAATAAGGCTGTCCTCCTGGCATTGCAGGCAATCTCTGCTTCCATTTGGGAGTCCGGATACCCCCAAAGCTTCTGAATATCATGACTGGCCTGTACACATGTGCAGTGAGTGCTGTGCAGAGTAGAGGGAGAACCATTATGTTCTACCCAGTTGATTCTGGGGTTCGCCAGGGGTGCGTTCTTGCTCCTACTCTGTTCAATGCTTGCATGAACTGGGAGGTGAGCAGGGTTGTAGGGTTCAGCAGGTGTGGAGAATTTGGTGGTGAAAAAAAGTTTTACTGATCCCGATTTTTTTTACTGACATGCTAACGATGCTGTGATCTTCACAGAGTCAATGCAGGCTCCAATCAGGGCTCTTGAGAGATGGAGCAAGAAGTCTGAGTGTCTGGGATTGCAAGTGTCCTGGATAAAAACCAAGATTCAGGCCTTTAATGACATCTTAGGCACAGCCATCAGTAGTGTGTCCGTCTGTAGGGAGGATTTCAGCCTCATCGAGAGGTTCACTTACCTCAGCAGTGACATTCATCTCTCTGGTGACTCTTCTTATGAAGTCAGCAAACAGATTGGGAGAATATGAGGGGGGGGGGGGTCATGGGGTCAGTGGAAAGGGGTGTGTGACTCTCCGTATATCTTCGCAAGAGGATGAAGGTCGAGTCCTGGTGCTCTCTGTCTTGCTGTATGACTGTGAAACATGGACACTATCCTGTGAGCTGAGATGAAGACTGTACTCCTTCGGTACTGTGTCTCTCCAGAGAATACTTGGGTACCCAATGGTTTGCCTTTGTGTCAAATGAGTGGTTTCTAGAGTCCCAAATGAGGCACATTACTTGCATTGTGAGGGTGCGTCAGTTACGGCACTACAGCCATGTGGTGCGTTTCCCTGAGAGTGATCTGGCTTGCAGGATTCTCGTTGCTGAGGATCTGAGGGGATGGACCAGGCTGAGGTGATGCCCGTGTAACACCTGGTTATGGCAGATGGGTGGCTATTTCCAGAGGGTGGTACTGGACCATGTGTCTGCCTGAGGGGTCACTAGCTGAGATCCCAAGAGGTTTAGCTATGTGGTGGGTGCAGCAATGTGCTGCATCAGCGCATGCTCCCCAGTCTGACCTGACATATCATACTCACATTTGATTTATATCTTACACTTACAATAGGTTCATTAGAACATAGCTGCATTATAAGTCAAGGAACACCTGTATTTACAAATGAAATAAAGCTGACTAGACACGTATCTCATGTTCACATTGTCCATGCAAAAGAAATTTAGTCTTGTGCTTTTTTGCATTCTCTACGCTGTCCCAACTTTTTCCTGATTAGGGGTTGTATAATCATACAAAAAGCACACAGTTGAAAGCAAGGCTGAAAAATGGCATGCATTTTCTGAAAGTTTAGTTATTGAGTGTGAAAAATATGAAGGACTGGCTGGTTAAGACATTTACGTCACTGGGCTGGGTCAGGAACAGCAACAGCAAGTGAAAGCCTGAGGGTGACTTCAAATTACAAAAGAACTGACATATACCGGTTTTAGACCTAACAACATAGCTTATGTATGAGTGTACAGCATTAACAGAAGTGTCTCTCACACTGTATAAAATGGCTGACTACTACTACCATTATTATTGTTATTATAATAATAATTATTATTTTTAATAATAATAATAATGTAGACCAACTTAATCTGGCACCAACCAATCGGATGCCAGGGAAGATGCTGTACATTTGCAGCATGCAGACAGATGTTTCAGCAGTGGGATGGGGGGGGAGGGGCAGACTCGCTAGCGCATGCCAGACATGGGCATGTAGGATGGGTGGGAGCAGGCCACAGACCACAGTCCCGAGCCACAGCCCCCTGTACACTGTGTTGTTCCCCATGATGTCGGGCATCATTGGTATTCCAGTTATGAGTTGCGAACCTCCCAGGATCATCATGGCAACCTGTAGCGAAACAGAACAGGTAGCCTCTTTAGCACTGTGCAAATGCAGGCACCTTGTGGAGAGATACAAGCCATTGCGGATGCCCTCACTGATTTGCAGGTAATGTAAAAATTATTTGTAGCTGCATCTTATTTGTCAATATACAAGGCTGGTTTCTGTGTGTCTAACAGCCAGAAAGAGCCACTGAAAAGATCAGTCATAAGGCCGGTATGTAGATTTTGAACAGCTCTCAAATGATACTTTTATGTGATTTCGTGTGATCTCAGACACCAGAACACCTGATGCTGTCATCAACTCACATCATGGCCATAAAAATACAGAATGTATGAAACATTGAGGGGTAGCATGGTGGTGCAGTGGTTAGCACTGTCGCTTCACACCTCTGGGACCCGGGTTCAAGTCTCCACCTGAGTCACATGTGTGTGCAGCTTGCATGTTCTCCCCATGTCATCATGGGGTTTCCTCTGGGTACTCTGGGTACCCCACAGTCCAAAGACATGCTGAGGCTAATTGGAGTTGCTAAATTGCCCATAGGTGTGCATGTGTGTGAGTGTGCCCTGTGATGGGCTGCCCCCCATCATTAATCATTGATTAATGACTCTTATAAGAGTTATGTAACTGAAGAAGAAATAGTAGTGATTAGAATACTCCTGCAGGACTGGTATTGCAGAAAGAATAAACTGGATTCTCTCTTGTGGCTTTACTCCCCTAGGTGAAGACTGGCAGTGTGTCCACCCTGAAAAATCAGGCAGCGTCAGCAGCAGATGGCTTATATTCTACTGTCATACTTCAATGGTGAGCTTAGAATGTTTGTAAAATGCTTGCATTCCTGGATCTAACAACCCCTAGAAAGGTCAATCCAATTAAAAGGCAGAAGAATGGGTGATCGTACAATAGTCACATACACAAACACAGCCTCACACTGAATTCCCAGCTGCAGATCATCTGAATAACAAATACTTAAAGAAAAACAAAACTACTTACAAGGAATATTAAACCAATAACAATTAGAAAACAGCAACAACAGTCATTCAAATTGGGGAAAAAAAGAACTATGATTTATGGGCAGTTCATAGGCAACTTCAAGTCTCTACAGCTTTTACAGATGTTCTTGCTGATTTACGGGCAGCTAGTAAAGTACTTATCAATGTAAAATGTGCATAATATTTTTAGCAGAGATAGCACAATATAATTTTTTTCTGATCCTGATACTAAAATTTTGAGTATCTGCTGATATAATACCCATCTGATATTTTTCCCTTTTATCAACTATTAAACATAAGATACAGGTCCTTCTCAAAAAATTAGCATATTGTGATAAAGTTAATTATTTTCTGTAATGTACTGATAAACATTAGAC
>JAABNY020000063.1:140317-156090 GCA_015164015.2 Brevimyrus niger
GCTTCTTCTGGTCATTGTGAAACTAAAGGTTTACAGGACACATGATTCCACGATTAGGTAACCCATCTCAATACCACGTTCCGAAGCCACTTGTCAAGATTGTCAAGTTGTGCAGATTGTAGGTGCCTTTCTGCACGGCTCTCTCATAATGAGCTGTTATTCTTGCATTGCTCTGTTGGCTGTAATGAGTCTGGTCATTCTCCTCTGACCTCTCCCAGTAACAAGATGGTTTCAGACACCAATATGCTCCTGACTGCATCTTTTAGTCTATCACACCTTCCTCTGTAAACTCTAAGCACTGTAGTGTGTGAAAATCCCAGGAATTTCTGACATGTTCACATGTTCCATCTCCACATCTGGCATCAACAATCACATTTCATCCAGATTCACTCAGATTTGTTGTCTTAGCTGTTCAGTGACTGAACCTCCCAACCCTCTCTGAGTGATTCTGTATATAGGCTACAGTAGGAGGAGCACATTCTTAGACTGGCCACAAGTAAACCGAAGAAGCCACCAATCTCCATGTCCTTTAAAGGCTCCTGCGGTCAATGAGCTTTAACTTGGATATATTAATTTTGACTTCACATGGATGAACACGCTGTCATTTTCCCATTCTTCTTTGCAGAACTTCCTGTAGCCCCTCGTCACTTTGGACAAGGTTCTGGTGAAGTCCAACCCATCACTGGAAAGCCTGCTTCGAATGATTAAGATTTTTGTTTTAAAATGTTTTTAAATAGCTGATTTTCTTAGGTTGTGGATCCCATGTTTCTATATTTCCTTACAACCAGTCAGGTTGTTTTATAAGTTCCTGAACATTTTACAATGTTATGACTATTTATTTGTATTGAAAAGACAAGAATATCATATCAATAAAGATCAAGCAATACATAATACATCTCAGCTTCCCTCATGAAAGTGGTAAATTTGACTGATGTAAATGGGAATGATGATGAAACCTGATTATTTATTTACATTGAAAAGGTAAAAAATAAGTTAAACAATGTCAATAAAATTTTAACAATAAATGAATAACACAAGCAATAAGATGTGCTTGCTTTATGCATGACTGTCTTTTGTCACACCCTGCATGTCTGACCCTCCTCTCTCCTTCCTCATGTGGCCCTGATGCCTGATGTCTGTTGTTTGTCTTTGTATCTAAGTCCATGTTTGTCTCATCAGTCCCAATTTGGTCTATGACTTTCGTCCCTTGTGTTGCCTGTGCCCTTCCTTGCTCCACTCCTTCTGTTTTGATCCCTCGCGATCTTGTTTATTTCTGCTATATATTCTGCATAGTCAACGAGTTATTCATTTCTCAAGTCATGACAGAATGACTGGACTCCTAGTGGCTCTGCATCTCCACTTGCATGCTTCCTCTGCATCCAGCCTCCTACCTCAGCCTGAGTCCTGGGCCACGCACCTCACTGGGTCTTGGACAACCTGCTGATAGATCTGCTCAGTGACAGCAAATTGGAAAAGCCCGATGAACTCGAAGAACCACCATATTTATTTATTTTATTTATGGTTTATTTAACATGGACAGTGCACATTAATAAAGCATGATATGTAAATGTGCCAGAATTAGCCAAAATTGCTATTTTACATCCGTTGTCCACGGACAGATGGTAACAGGTCAAATACATAACAACAAAATAGCTTAAATAAAATATACATTGATCGTAATAAATCCATCCATCCATTTTCCAAACCGCTTATCCTACTGGGTCGCGGGGGGTCCGGAGCCTATCCCCGAAAGCAATGGGCACAACCCTGGACAGGGGGCCAGCCTATCGCAGGGCACACTCACACACCAGGCACTCACACATGCACACCTATGGGCAATTTAGGAACTCCAATCAGCCTCAGCATGTCTTTGGACTGTGGGGGGAAACCGGAGTACCCGGAGGAAACCCCACGGCGGCACAGGGAGAACATGCAAACTCCACACACATGTAACCCAGGCGAAGACTCGAACCTAGGTCCCAGAGGTGTGAGGCAACAGTGCTAACCACTGCACCACCACAGGTGAGTTTTTATTGAGCCATTTACAGCCATACCTGTGAGCTGAGGAATTTTTCTCCCTCCAGAACACCTAAATTACAAATAGATGTCACTAAAATAAAAATAGGATAATTAAAAACATCCTTACAGTGTTAATCAGAGGCACTATGAACAAAAATGCTTTGAGTCTTTTGGTTTTGGTGTGTTTCTAACCTCCTTAGGGAGTCCTTGGGGAACGGCTCAGTAGCTGAAAGTCATTTAGCCTTACTGACTTTTCATTCTTGGCATTATTAGTTGACCAGCTCCTAACGATACTAGCGGCCTGTTAGGTTAATGCGCAGTTAGACGGTCTGTGATGTAAACTGGGCTGAGATCACAGAGTGACTTAGAAACAAGCGGCAGCACTTTGAAGTGACAACTGAAAGGCAGCGTAAGGAGTGAATGACTGGAGTAATCTGTGCACTCTGCTTTGTCCTAAGTAACAATTCAGTGGTAACATTTTGGAGGAGATGGAGCTGTCTTGTGGATTATTTTGAAGGTGGTACTGGACAAAGTTACAATAATTCAAGCAACTGGAGATAAAAGCATGGAAACGTTTTTCACGGTCATGCTTGGACATTAGGCCTCTGATAAAACAATCAGTTTTCTCTTTGTTGACTTGGAGGAAATTGTGCTGCATACAGGAATGAACTTGCTCAAGGCACTGACATGGAATTGATGGTGCCAAAATCACTGACAGCGGCATGTATATCTGTGTGTCATTAGCATATTTATGGTAACCCATGTTATTATTTTGCAGAATGTTTCCTGAAGGAAGCATATGGAGATAAATGAAGAAGGGCCCTTGGGTACATCCTTCTGGAATTCCATGGTTAATAGGTGTCCACTTTCGACTTATGACTGCCAGTTTCAATATAATAACCTCTGCCCTCTAAGCCTGTCCTACACCAGGTGAAGACATCTCCAGTGAGGCCCACCCTAGTCTCCAGGTTATCCAGGATTATTTTGTGATCAATTGTGTCAAATGCTGCATTTAGATCTAACAAAACCAGGACTGACACTTTGCCTGAATCAGTGTTTAGCTGGATGTTCTGGTCCCCTCAATGTAATATAAATCTAATACACACACACACACACACACACACACACACACACACTCATACATACATGGTTAATTAATAGACAGCAATTCATCCAAGTACATGTCATCTGGGACTGGGAGGAAAAGCGTGTAAACATGAGGAGAATACGCAAACTCCATGTGAGGCTGTAGTCACTAAGGAGTCACCTGACATTCCAATTGTTGTTGTAAAGCTGCATCATTAGACATGGTAAATGTTGACAGTGAGAGCCACTCCCTGCCCTTGTGTTCCTAATAATGAGCTTGATGTAAGCAAGGGGTTTTCTTTATCAGGGTGTGTACCAGGAACTTCCTGACTTGATTGTGCCAGATAACACCCCCCCCACACTGTACAGAGGAGGTGTGCCCCCACCCCTCGACAAGGTCTATGTGACATGGCAGTATGAGCCACAACACTGATTAAAACTGCATTGTGTCACATGGGTCTTCAGCGCACCTTGGCCATCTGTCTCCTAAATCATGTGTAGGGGGGGTCATATTAAGGCACATACAGCTCTGAGCCCCACTCACTCCCCAAAGAACCCCGCCCACTGCCACTCGTCAGTAAAAATGAAAATATCACTTTCCTGGTAAAATCTTTCATTTTGGGGACACAAACACAGTTTCCTTTTCCCATTCTAGGATCAGCGTCACCTCACTTACCATGTGAATAACAACCATTTCAAAGACAGGGTTCTGAAGACTGTATGTAGCATACAGTACTTGAATTCACCATAATGTTCCTCTTCTGTAAGAATCGTGAATCACGATATCAGTTTTTAGCAGATATTAAAATAGACATGCAGTCTCTGCTTTAGCTCCCTTTGTCACCATTTCGAAACACATACATTCCTGACCCCATTTAATAGTTTAAATTAATAAATTATTAATTAGGGGGGCACCAGATGTGACAGGGATGGGGGGAGGGATGGTACTTGGGCCCTGTAGTAGATAACTACAAAAGCATCCCCACCCTTGCTTTTTATTTTTAAAAAGGCTTGTTTTATGTTTATTTTCTTCTCTGAATAGTGATCCATTTTGCTTCCTCTGTCACAGTTAGTTTACCAGTTATGCCTGAGTCCTAAGGAACAGGCATCAATCAAACTGCCTTCGAAGTTCAAAGTTTGTTGCTTTATTGTTCATATTGTTGCAATAATCTGTCCTGTCAGCATAACTGCGTATTTTATAAATGCCTACATGCAAGGTCATAAAACTGAGAGAATGTGATTTCCCAGAATGAGCCAAACCATGGTAATATACCAGGTAACTAAACACCTCCACTTTCCCCATTATCTTCCTTGTTTTCCTTGGCACAGTGTCAAAACATACAAGTGTCCATTAGTAAACAAACAAAAAAATAGCAGGAACAATTATGAAAAAAAACACACTCTTACTTACCAAAGAATTACTTAAGATGATTTATCACCATCTTGGACACTAGGTTTTTTTATCCTGTACATATTGAAACAGTGCTCTTTCCTAAGCTACAAAGTAATTGAAGTTCTGTGTTGTAAATTCACTGGAGTAGGTTCAAAATCCATATAATAATAATGCTACATTGATTCAAGGTGAGTAGGGGGTCCTGTTCCAAATCAGGAAGTTACTTTGCTCATAACTCAGCCAGAATAAGCACGTAAGTATCAGCTCCATGCCAGCTTTGAAACGGTGAATATAGAGCTGGGCTTCAGAGTTCAAATGAGGAGGCAGCCAAAAGCGGTTGTTAAAGAATAACGTTTCGCAGGTGATCCTTGTACAGTCAGGGCCAGTAAAAAGGGGCTGGACTCAAGTTACACTGATAAAGACAAGAGGCTGAAATAAAGCTACTTGCTTCATCACCTTATCTGACTGCATCGGCCCTACGGACGGCAGGATCACCGTATGGAGGAAGAGCTGTGAGGTCCAGACATGGAGGAACTGAAGCACAGGAGCAAGAAACGAGAGCAGAGGCACAGGTGGGGCAGGGGCTGCTCCTTTTTGGGGGTGTCAGGTGGCTAGGGACTCCCAGTTCGAAGGCAGGAACCCCGGGCTGAGCTTCTGAGCACTGCATGGCAGGGTGACCATGGATGGAGCATCGTGAAGGAGACAAGCAGCATCAGCCATGACCTTTGCAATCTCACCGTCACAGGAAGAGATTTAAGATTGACTTTGCCACTAAATTTTACCATCACTTTAGATAAAACTACTAATACTGTATATGTTAAAATTTTACTTTCTTGTTGTGTATTGTCAGCTTGTTTCATTGGTTTATGTATAAAACTGTAGTTATATGAGGGATTTCGTCCTTGGTGTCAACTCTATGCACACTTTGAAAGTGGAGATATTCTAAAAATCTGTGTATGTTCTATATATCCATTTACGATCTGATGGCATTCCCGCCTGCTGCTGGTCTGTGAGTTACAATAATCTTTCTTCGGCAGGGACACATGGGATCCCTTCCAGCTGAACCCCGTCGGCTCAGAGAAGGAGAAGGAGAAGCGATGCTTTTCCCTGATCCAGTACCTGGTGGCCATCATCGTGGGCTTGCTGGTGCTGGTCAGCGCCATCTTGAGCAAGGTGGAGTTGCCGTGGGTTGCCCCCACCTTTGCGTTTTCAGGATTCTCACGTTAAGTGACGTCAGGCTACCGAGGAAGTGAAAGAGGACACTGGCTGGCAACCTGGAGAAGAGCTGAATTTCAATTTGGCCAGATCACTTGGGTTTAGCTGAGCAAAATATAAATCTTCCTGTACAGACTGACGTGTATCACGTTCAAACTCAGCCAGGGTCATTCTCTAAGGACAAGGCATCAGACGGCACAGGGACTGCTAGAAGGAAACTGGCATTTGTTTTTGTGCCAGAAGGTTACACATTATTATAGTGTCCAAAGTTCAGAGCGGAACAGGGACGTTGTCTAATTCCCTGCTCACACGAGATAGAAATCATCTACGTTCTTTCAAGTTACGATGCATGTTTTCCTTCTACTTGGATACGGGTCAGCTGGGGGGGAGGTGGGGGCTACAGTCTGGGTATTCGTCACACCATGAGAACCTGCCGAACTGGATGACTGGGAAACAAAGGGCTTTAAAGTAGTCCCCCCTCATTATCAAACAAAACCACTTCTTGACTGGCAAAAGCAAAACCTTTTCATTAAACATCAAAGTAACTCTCAGTAGCTATGACAAATATTTTTTGACATGTAGCGTGAGTCTCAGCAATAACTGCAAAACATTTAAGTGTAAACTCTAAGATGCAATATGTGAGTGACTTCAGCTAAACAATAGAAAGCAGTATATTACAAATTGACATAGAAACTGGTCATATCACTACGGGGTTCTTCATCTGTACTTGTTCCCCAACTCCAGGGTTCCCTGCTGGTCCTTTGCATGCTGGCAAGTCCTAAATCCTTGGTAAAGAACCATGACCAGCAGTTCTACCTGCTCATGCTGGTGTTCTCCTTGGTAGTGCCAAATGTGCTGATGTTTCTCAAGTCGTTGTGGAAGTGCACATTTAAGAGCTTTGTAAACCCAAACAAGAAGACCATGGGAATTGTGAGTTAACTCCTGGTTCCTAATTCCTAACAGGTGAAATATTTGGCTAATATTTGGTTATTAACCAAACTGTAGAACCCAAGGAGGGGTCCAGAATGTAGAGTTTACTTATTTACTTTACTTATTACTGATGTTATTACAAAGCAATGCCCGAGGATCTGAATGGTTGAGACATTGTAAACAACTTAATACTGTTGTATAACTGATCCTCACTGCTCTATGTGTAATCCTTTGTAAACATTGGTCTTTAGACCTGTGATTGTATAATTACACAGACGAATGACAGACAAACCTAAGTGGTGACAGCATATTCAATCTGTTTCACAGATCTGCCTGGTTGAGTGTCTGGTTTCCCTGGGAACATCGGTCCTCGTGATCATCGTGATGCCCCAGTTTGACGCGCTCACCAACCTTTTCATCACCGGGGGTGTGTGCATCTTTTCTAGTGCTTTGCAGATCATTTTCCGCTTGCAAAAAGAAAGCTGGAAGATCCTCTTCCCCATCTGCTCTCTCATCCTTGTGCTGACTGGCTATGGACTTCTGGTGACCGACTTCCACGTGCGTGTGACCTCCTTCATTGAGCCGACAGATAACTATGCATATGTCGCCATTGCGATTGTTGCCTCGCTTTTTGTCTCCCTCAACTGGTGGGAGAACCCCTTCCAGGCCAGCAATAACATCCAGGAGATGCTCACTGAGTTGGAGGGCTTCCGTGACTTTGTCTTCGTGATCACCAGCATCTTGAGGGTGGTGGTGATCGGTATTGTCTACTCCATTTATTTTCAATTTTTTCAGAAGCCCCATATTGACTGGTCATACTTCTCCAACATCACCCAGGAGACGCTCAACCTGGGAATTGGGATTTTTTGTCTACAGGCATTCATGTCGGCGGCATGTCACTGGTTTGGGGTGGTGGCCTGTAAGATCCATGCCGTCCGCATGAGCTTCGCTCTCCCCGCATGCTTCACGGGACCCACAGTCCTCATTGTCGGCTTAGCCCTCTTCATTGCAGAGGCACAAAACTTGGACGCAATGACTATGGGCAACTTCACCACATTCTGCTTGACTCTGAGCAGAACCAAAATGAGGAACGCCACAGGTATCGTGCTGGCCGAGATCTCCAACAGTATCTGTAGAACCACCCTGAACAGCCACTACCGCTCATGGCCATTCGCCATGCTGGTCACCGAGGGCATCTGCATGTGGCTGGGCCTCCTCACTGCCACGCACTACGTGTGGAAGACCAAGGTGCAGAGGATAGAGAGGACCTCCCAGCTGTTTGTGCGGCGACTTTACGAATCTGCCTTCATAGACCAGTCGATGCTGCTCAACACCAGGATGAAGGTCGTCAGGGCGAGGAACCAAGAGAGGCCAGTAAAAGCCGTATCCAGAACAGCATGTTTTCAGATGTCACTCGGTCACATGGCTTACTTCAGAGTCGAAGATCTACAGCACACACTGATGTTCTGCATTAATCCACAGATTTGCATGTGAAACTAAATTATTTTGATAAGCTATGAAAAAAATGTTTCTGGGTGACATTCTACAGACATAAACACAAATATAGCTATAAAAGGGGGAATAGAGGCCAGGTCCAGCTTGTGTTTCCCTGTATCGTTCAACCTAATTGTTAATTTTGTTAGTAACCTCTTGGAAATGTAGGTTGACATCTAGTGATGAAAAATGGTTCATTTGACTTGTTTTTATTCTACTGCAGCCGTGATGAACTCGAAAGCTGCGTCATCTACCTTTGTGCCACCATGTGGCATGAAACATACGACGAGATGCTGAAAATCCTCACATCCATGTTTAGGTAAAACTGTGAGGCACAACTACAACCCAAATGCGCTTTAGCCTGAGTAGAGAAACAGGCGTGTGACCGTCAATCTCTTTAAACTGTAGGCTGGACCGCTACAGGGGTGACCCGAAGGAGCAGCACAAAGACGAGTTTGACTTCGAATGCCACATATTCGTAGATGATGCGTTTCGACAAGACAAAGACACTGGGGTGAAATTTGTGAATGATTATGTGAATGACCTCGTTCAGGTGGTCATAGAGGTGTACAGGTAAATATATGAGAAATCTGTGCTCAAACTATATACCTATGCCATTCCGTGTGGACGAGCAGCAGCATTTATACACACTGTCTACATTGCCGTTTGCTCGTTTGCAGATTTTGAGCTTCTCAGCCTCCGGTTTTGTTTGTTTCCCCAGGGTTTTCACAAACAAAGAGCCGGATGACGTGTCCATAATTGAAACACCCTATGGAGGGCGGCTGATGTTTGTCATGCCTGATGGAAACATGCTGTACGTACATCTGAAAGACAAGCAGCTAATTCGTAACAAAAAGAGATGGTCGCAGGTGAGTGACCCCAATCACTGCTGAACTGCTACAATGTCTCAATACTGCTGTTTTTGACATAAATAGATAAATATACAGTAGACAAGCATGTCAATGGAACTTTGTTCTCTTTACACGGACATGCATTCATTTTGATGTTTCAGATCATGTACATGTACTATTTACTGGGATGGAAGGGCTACATGGCCAAAAATCCTCAGAAAATAACGGTAGGTTTTCTTGTAAAATATGGCCATGGACTTCTCATTAAAATATGACAGTAAATATACATGGAAACTCAGCAAACCACCATCTTTTTTGGCTTATAGAGGCAGAATAATCCATGCCGAGCATCTCTTGTTTCACTTGATGGTGAAAGCTTATTCTTGCCGACCTATGACAACGACAGCAAAAGAAAGTACATCTCTGATGACAACACATACATCCTGGCCTTGGATGGGGACACTGACTTCCACCCCTCCGCTGTTATCCTGTTAGTCGATCGGCTCAGGATGTATGGGAATGTTGGTGCGGCCTGTGGAAGGATCCATCCCACAGGAATGGGTGAGAGACCTCAGCGTCTCTGGCACACTGATCCTACTCACACCCGCACCTGGCTGTTTATTGGAGGCTCAGCCTAGCTGCACGAACCCCTGGTTGACATACCTGTGGAGAATGAATGCCCAGGTTCAAGTGTAAGCACTATAGGACCTGGAGCTAGACAAAAACTAAACAACTGTATAGCAACTACACCATAAATTCTAGCAAAGCAAGAACCCAACAGCACTATTCAAGGAACAGAAGTGCAACATAAGAACATCAGGGAACATAAAGAAGCATCAAGTTGACACAAACTGATTCTCTCCTATCTAGATATAGAAAGTACTGTACAGTTCTGATGCTTTTTATTTTTAGTTTATTACTTTGTTTTATCTATTTTATTGTATATGTAATATTGTGTAGTTTATATTTTTTATCTAATTAATTTAAATTTATCCTTTATATTATTTTTCTTTGTGTTAGATATTTTTTCCATGTTATTTATTTGTATATATGACAAATAGAACCCAACAGCTGAACTAGAGGCTCCATTAGAGGCTTGCGAACATGCAGCGTGACATGCAGCCTGACACTGTCTGTCACTGCAGGGCCCATGGTCTGGTACCAGAAGTTTGAATATGCTGTGGGCCACTGGCTTCAAAAAACCGCAGAACATGTATTTGGGTCAGTCCTGTGCAGCCCTGGATGTTTCAGCCTGTTCAGGGGCTCGGCCTTAATGGACGATAACATTCTTAAGAGATACACCACAAAGGCCAACAAGGCAGCTGAGTACGTCCAATATGATCAAGGTGACCACCTTCGCTGTTGTCTATTTCCATGACTTTCCACTTCCTGGCTAATCAATACAATTCTGTTGTGCAGTGGCTATATTTAGCCAAGGAAGCTGCTAAGGGTTACAAGCTGTTCATTTCTACAGCAGGACAGCGTATCAGAACCAGCACAGAGGCAGAGGTGGAGAAATGAGGCTTTGCAAGGCATTTACCATGTACTGCGTCTGCCTTGGTTCAATACAAAGAGAAGCATTACCATCTGTAGATGGAGTTTAGCTATCAGTATTTCATACATCTGCTGGTGGCTGTTTTTAACAACATGAAATATTTTAACAACAATAAATGATGGATGAATGATGAAGGAATGAGTATGTACTATCCCTGATCATCACCATTTCGGTGACCGAGTAAGAATGGCTGACTATGATCATGAACATCAAAAGATCATTTTCCCATGGGGATGAATAAAGTATCTTTATTCTTGATCAGCTTTGAACATGAACCAACAAATGTCTACCCACCTGTACAGGTGAGGACCGCTGGCTGTGCACACTGCTACTCCAGCAAGGCTGGAGGGTGGAGTACAATGCCGCCTCAGATGCCTACACCAACGCCCCACAGGAGTTTAAGGAGTTCTACAACCAAAGGCGGCGCTGGGGACCCTCCACCTTGGCCAACACACTGGATCTCTTGCACAGTGGCAAGGAGACAGCCAAACGGAACTCATCCATCTCCATGCTGTACATCTTCTACCAGATCTTCACTGTGGGATCCTCCATCCTGGGGCCTGCATCTGTCACCTTGATGATCGCTGGTATGTTCCTTTCATGATGTCTATAATGGATACCTACAAGATCATAATGATCAGCATGTCTATACGTCTTGTCCGAGATCTTTGAGGAATCAAGCAGTCCTCATTCTCCCATACATAATAAAATGTAATGGAAATACATGCATAAAAGGCTGAGTACAGTGTGATAATTGATCACATAATTGATATGGATAACTCACTATTACAGCACATATACAGTACCAGTCAAACATCTGAACACACCTACTGAAATTTGTTTATTTTTCAACAAAATAACAACCCTAAGCATACCTTGAGGTTATGTAAATACAGTAATACCTTGTGAACAAGGAAAGGGATGTGCTGTGTCACATGATCTGGTCCTCACATTCCCTCAACCTAAACCCTGTGGAGCTGGTTTGGGATGAGTTGGATTGAAAAGTAAAAGCAAGATAGACAGCATGTGCCTGGAACTTGTGGAAACACCTTCAGGACTTAGGAGAAGGATTCTGGGATGCTGCATTTGCATTTGGATGAATGAATGCCAAGAGTCTACAATGCTGTTATCAAAGCAAAAGGGGCTATTTTGAAGAGTCTCAAATTTGAGAAAATTATGAGGTATCAAACACTTCTCTTGGTCATTGCAATATTTGATATATATCATTTCATTGCCTTGAGGCCTTCTACTGTAAGGAAAAAACAGCAAAAATATAGACCAATACATTACATGTAGGTGTGTCCAGACATTTGACTAGTACAGTAACCAGATTAGGATGCCATACAATTGTGTACGCTCAATGTTTCCGACAATGCTTGCTGTGAGACCCAATGACGCTTGGCCTTTCCCATTTCAGGGGCCTTTCAGTTTGTCTTTAGGATGGATGGCAGCCTGGCCATCATTGTGGCTGTCATCCCTCCCGTCATCTACATGCTCATCTGCTTCATATGCAAGCCAAACCTCCAGATCTCCATTGCAGCCATCCTGAGTGTGCTCTATGCCTTCCTGATGACTGCCTCTTTCTTCTCCATCATAGGTATGGACTCTGAGTGCTAAACTGACCCAGGTTGACACATGAGTCATTTATGTGTCAAGCAAGAGGTTCATAAAAAATATCGTCAGTACAAGAATGCGATTGTAAATCCTGAGTATTTACAAGATAGTATCATATTTCCCCATCAAAGGGGAGATATTTGCACAAATATGTGTGTACAGATGGCTCACCATGAAGAGCTGGGTAATAAACAAATTTATAGCAGTATAAAAAACTATAAAGCAGTTTGATGATAGATCTAATTATGGTAGCATGGTGGCGCAGTAGGTAGTACTGTTGCCTCACCCCTTGGGGATCTGGGTTTGAGTCTCTGCCTGGGTTCATGTGTGTGGAGTTTGCATTCTCTCCCTGTGTTGTCGTAGGGTTTCCCTCCCACAGTCCGAAAACATGCTGACGCTGATTGGAGTTTCCAAATTGTCCATTGGTTTCAAATTGTCTATTAGTTTGTGAGTGCCCTTCAATGGGTTGGTTCTCCATTCTGGGTTGTTCCCTGTGTTGCGCCTGTAGCCTTTGAGATCTGGGCTCTAAATCCCATGTGATCCTGAATGAGTCAAGTGGTTAGAGAAAGTGGATGGAAGTTCTATCTACAGCTAGAAACACGATGATACAATTTAGACACTATATAAATAGAGTTAACTTCAAGTCAGGTTTGTTTCTGGTTGTGTTTTGCTTTTCTGAATAGGAGTAATGTCTGACCATCATCATCCTCTCTGCATTAGGTGATATGGTCATACAGGAGACCTTCATCACACCCACTGGAATCTTCTTGGTATCCATGAGCATCCTGTACCTGGTGACTGCCATACTGCACCCTCAAGAGTTCAGCATGATTGTCTACGGCCTAATGTACTTCATCTGCATCCCTAGCGGGTACCTCCTTCTCACCATCTACTCCCTGGTCAACATGCACATCGTGTCCTGGGGAACACGCGAGTCGAGCCGGGAGAAGGAAGAGGGAAAAACTGTGGGCGTTCTGTGTGACCGCAACTGCAAGCTCTGCTGCTGGGACCTCAAGATCCAGGTCACGCAGGAGACAGAAAACCTGATCCTGCAGCAAATCCAGAATGTTGTCGGCCCAAACGCACAAGGGCAGTCCCCGAATGCCCAGGAACACAAGGAGAAAGTGCATGAACAGCTGCTACAAGCTATGGAAAGTCATCAGCAAATCACAGCGGCTGGACACAGCCTCAGACGGAAGGCTACAGTCCTGCAGAAGAAACAACAGGATAAAGATGATGCCTCACAGATGAGGTGGGGATTCAGACATCAAAGCAAAAACAAAGCTGAAAATATCCGTGGGTGTGATATTTCAACTAACAGCAATATGTCAAAATTAATGTTGTATAGAATCAGATAGTGGAAAAATATTACAGTATAGATATTAAAATTATCCAAAACAGTTAGTATGGTCTTCACAAGACATCTTACTAAATATTATTTCCTGTGGAACTTTAAATGTAATATTGTGCAATCACTTAGTAATGTCTGCCTTATTTACTACAGTGAGAGTGATGACAGTGTCAATGAAAAAATGGACAAAAATCAGTATGAAACATCTTTTGATGATGATGATGATGATGATGATGATGAAGAGGAACCTAAGGTTGTTCCTGAAAGTGGTGAGTGTAACAAACGCTAATTTCCAATGTAGCTTCTACAACTATTTCTTAACAAAAATGCCTGTGTTCATTGACCGATTCCTCTACCTCAAGAATGGGTCAATCCTGTCAAGACGGAATTCCTGAAGAAGCTGACATACGCCAACATGAAGAGAAACCTACAGGAGCAGATCCGCTACACCCTGAGGAACAAGGACCAGGATGACGTGTGTGAGGAACTTGTGCTGATGCTGACAGACGTGGTAAATGGGGAGCTGAGAGACAAGGTCGGTCCCGAGGACGTGCTGTGCGACAGCCAGCTGGAGGAGCTGCAATATGCCCTCAACGAGGCGGCCAGGAGGATCCTGAAAACCAACCGGGCCGAGAGGCTGGAGAGAAGGGTCAAACGAGCCATTGAGAAGACCCTGATTGCCCCCCAGGTGGACAAGCTCAGTGAGGTGAGGCCCTGAATCCCTCATGGCTCCCCATATCTCTTCTGACGGCTGAGCTAACAGTTTATGTCCTTCTGCGTTTTGGCAGGATGAAACTGACTTTTGGGACAAACTTATAGACCGATACCTGAAACCTATAGTTGACCCCAAAGCACATACAGAAGAAGTGACCCGGGAACTGAAATCCCTACGAAACAAGGTAGGGGGCGCTGGGGTCAGTCCACGCAGGGAGTTTTGCACAGTGCCTGAATGAAGGAGAAGGTACACGTCGTTCACCCAGCATGGTACTGTACTTTCAGGCCGTGTTCCTCTACTTCATCCTGAATGTCCTTTGGGTCGTCGCCACCTTCTTCCTCCAAACCATTGGCGACACCATCAGCATCCATATCCCCAAGTACTACCCAAATGGCACCATGTCTGGTGAGACCATGAAGGTGGAGCCACTCAGCCTGATGTTCCTGCTCAGCTTTGCCATCTTGCTGCTGGTGCAGTTCCTGGCCATGCTTTACCACAGGTACTGCCTCTGGACCTGGGCTCAAAAGGGCAAATGACATCTCTGCCCCCAAAATGTCCACCCACTATTTTGGAGACAAAATACATAAGGTCAATCTGAGGGCTAAACAGCTATATTATTTATTTTCATATTTGTTGCCTGTACCTTATCTTTTCTGCAGGATCTACACTCTCATCCATGTCTTGTCCTACATCAGCACAGAAAAAGACTACAAACCAGCTAATGACGTGAGTGACTGGGAATATACATACCTGTAAATCACAGGCTAGGCCACCACTGCCGATTCCAGGGAGCGATACATCTAATCACCCTGTTTGTTTTTCCTTTATTCGAACAGGATGATGAAGATTGTGTCACCTATGAAAACCCCACCACCAACGGTCTGGTCATCACCAGCGACGACTTATGAGACTCCTGATGACATGTTACTAAAAATATTTATCGTAGTTTCTTTTTTCTGCTATTTTGACGAAGAACAAAAAAAGCAAATATTCCAGTAACCAGAGTAGCATGGTTTTAAACTGTCGAATACTTGTTAGCATGTATTAGTCAACTAGGTAGGGACTTACTTTAAAACTGAATGCAATGTATAAGAATAGGCACTTTGTATAAAATATTTACTGTATCAGATATGCACAGATGGCACATGGAATATGGATGCATGAAAATGTGTTTAGTTTACTTTCAATAAATTCAGTAAATATTTGTATTTCGTATTAATGCTTTCTTAAGTACAAAGAAGTCATTTTTATAAAGATATGTGTTCCAATAGGTGGAGGATTGACTGAAAATATGAACCCAAAAAAGCCTGAAAATGCATTCATTTAAAAAATAAATTAAATTGGGCTGTTTCCTCAACGTTTGTATTATACAGCAATACTGAGAGTATATAAAATATCATATATACACTCACCTAAAGGATTTTTAGGAACACCATACTAATACAGTGTTTGACCCCCTTTCGCCTTCAGAAGTGCCTTAATTCTATGTGGCATTGATTCAACAAGGTGCTGAAAGCATTCTTTAGAAATGTTGGCCCATATTGATAGGA
>JAABNY020000063.1:164013-181908 GCA_015164015.2 Brevimyrus niger
CCAGGCGGAGACTCAAACCCGGGTCCCAGAGGTGTGAGGCAACAGTGCTAACCACTGCACCACCATGCCGCCCCATATAACCATAAGTCACCAAACAAAATACAAGACTTTTTGCATTTTTAGTTTTTTCATTGCAGCCACAGATTCTTATAATATAGAGTTTTCCCATATGGGGACCAGTAAACTGCTTGCCATAAGGTAAAAAAATGGGTATTCATCACATTTTGGGAACATTTGGGCCCTCAAGGTAAGGTAAGGTATACCTGGCCACACATACACAGGGATGCACTTGCAGATCTGTCTCTAATCATTGTCAGCCTTTCAGGAGGTCTCACTCTGTGCTGTTTTACAATACTGTTAATTACATGTCACACACTGAGGGTCACGGTTGATAAGAAAAATCCTGAGAGTCCCGCTGAGGGTGAGAAGCTGGAATGGCAGGCTGCTTATCTGGGGAGGCTGACACTTCCTCCAGCCAAGGTGTTCTTTTTTGGTATTTCATTTGTAGGAAAGACCAGACGTTCAGGCCACTGAAAAAACACGGCTTATCAGCAATGCAGCTGCACTCACAAGCAACACATACACACAGAAACACACAGGTTTGTAATTACATCTTTGTGGAGACTCAACATTCATTTCTATGGGGAAAACTTTTATCCCAAATGACGACCTTAACCCCTACCCAGCCCTAACCTTAACCATAAGTACACAAACAAAATATAAGTCTTTTGGCATTTTTAGTTTTTAGTCAAAGATAACCAATCAGGAACTTAGAATTTAGTTTCTATCAGACCAACTCACACAAACCGCTATTCTCATTCACAGACTTACCATTCTGTCTTATATTAACTGTCGTTTTATTCCGTACATGATTATTTGTATTCACCTGCACTATTTATTCCTTTTACGTATGCAATTATTCTGTTTCAAATATATTATTACTCTCTCAAATGTATGATAGAACTTTGTTTCACATATACTACCATACATAAGAATGTAATGAATTTCTCAAATTCTATTTAAAATGTTCTCTTGCTAATGCACACATACATATTGTTCTGTGAAACAAGACCAGAAGAGGGAATTCCAGGCAACCGAGTTTATTTAGGGCAAAACAAGGAAGGTTCAGAAGCCGTTGCAGGGTCTTAACCAGAAGCTATCTGCATGAAACACCAGAAGCCAGGAAGTGATCCAAAGTCGTTGCCAAATATCAACAGAGGAATTAACTAAAAAGGAAAAATATTTGCTCAGTTTATATGAAAAATGGAAAATTTATATTAGGGCTTCCAGGGAAAATTTGAAGAAAGACATATCAGAGTCTGAACTGGCTAATATGGTGGATGATGTTGAAAAGGGAGGAAATGAAATAATGAAACTTTATGATGAAATAAGAATAAGAATTCCGTCACCTACTGAACTTAGATAGAAAATGTATGCATGTGAGGCTATGATGTAGGAAAATTGTCTTGGAGCATTTACCAGTACTAAGTGGGGTGTTCAATGAAGTGAATGAAAGTCGCAATCTCCATCAGCTGCTAGCCCATGAATATACTCACTCTATATATGGAACTGCCTCTCAGTCACGATCTACTCATGATTCTGAATCCATGAGTGTAGCTGCAAAGGGAGCTCAATACAGAGTAATAAAAGAAATAATGCAAAAGGAAAAAATAAAGGTAATGGAAGAGCAACATAAAAGTATATTAGAGATACAGCAAGCTCACCTAGAATGCCTACAAGCAAAAAGGGACATTGACGCAGCTCATGCTAGACTTGAGATCTATGACCGGGAAATGAAACAGGGAAGTTTGTGTCAACCTACACAATCTGACAACAGACAGTTCACCTTCCATGCCCATGTAGATCCTCAATGTCCTCACACTAATATACCGGCACCCCCTATTGATGTGTCCAGTCTAGCCCAAGCAATTAAATTACAGTGGTGCCTCAGTTCTCAAACTCACTAGAACTCGAATTTCTTGAAAGTTGAACAAACCAGTTCGACCTAGAACTCCATCTGAATATAAGAAGTCAAACCATGAACGCTGACCTAATATAAACTTTACGCGCCAGGAAATACTACAATGTAATTCTTACTTGAATGCCTTATTCACAGACTGGACAAGTAACCAAATAAAGCAGCGCAACATCACAGTAGCTAACAATAAATAAACCACTAACACACACGTACTATTAGAGCATTTATGTTATTTATTTAAACTTTATTTTACCAAGTAAATTAACTGAAAACCAGTTCTCACTGCTTTACGTGATATCTGGGAGAAATAGCAGAATACGCATCGGAACTGCCTGGGATACAAACGTCATGTGTGTAACTAAACTCTTTAGCCAATAAGGGCAAAGGTGTGTCACCACAGAGGCGGTTCCCGTTTGTGCAGCCGATTGAGAGGTCGCAATGCATCTAACAGTAATGCATTGTGTCAGGATCACAATGCGTTGCTTTAAGCCAGCACTGTAAGAAAGTTGAACACACCCAGTGACCGGACTGGGGAAACAAACTGAACCGTGGACTTAATACAGAGTACTGATGAAAACAACCAGAAACAGCTGATCACATGGGGATCCCACATGAGGTTAACGAGGGGGCGTGGCACACAAAAGGATCGAATGATTGGGGCAGGACAGGGCTAATGTTGGGATAAGATCTTTATCATTTTGGAAGCCATTATGAAAAAAAAAAAGCTCTTTATGGTTTATCCTGTTCATTTTGTGTTTAAATGCTTAAAAAACATATTTAGGTATAATTTTGGGGGGCTGGGAACCAATTAATTGGTTTTCCATTATTTATTATGGGAAGAAATCGATCAGAACTCAAACTTTTTAGGATTCGATCTGGTGTCTGGAACGGATTAAGTTCAAGAACCGAGGTACCACTGTATTCATATTCATAGCCACTTATACTCCTAATTCCAACACCTACAGTATTTAATGGCGACCCGATCTACTGCATTGAATGGAGAGACTCATTCCAGTCTCTCATAGACCAAAATAAACCTCAGAAGAGTATCTTCTTTCTGAGGACCCTCAAGTGCAATAATCCGCCACTGGAAGTTCTCATAAACTTATGTCATTGTACTATTGAAAGCATCCTCACTTACTGCTGCACGGTGTGGTTCTCCGGCTGCACCGCTGCAGAAAAAAAGGATCTGCAGCAGGTTGTCAAGAGAGCTGAGAGGATCATTGGCTCCCAACGCCAAACCTGAATGGCATTTATTGGGACCACCGTTTTATACAGGCTAAAAAAATAATGAATGACCTCTCACACCCAGGACACTCCTTTTTTACCATTCTCCCCTCAGGCCGATTAAGAACCATCAGGATTAAGAACCATCAGCTGTATAACAGCTTCTTCCCTAGTGTGGTGGATAGAGGGCAGGAAGCACAATGCCCCCCCCCCACCTTCCCATAACATATATAGATATGTAACCTGCTAATGGGATTGCAACAAACACAGTTTCGTTGTACGACATACAATGATAATAAAGAATCAATAAATCTGTCTATTTCCTTTGCCAATAAACTTTTTTATTTGAAGAAATATGTTAGTGGCACAGCTCAAAAATGTCTTGAAGGCATCTTTTATAAAAATAACGAAGAGGCGTATAGAGACGCATGGAATAAGCTTGACCAACGATATGGGCAGTCGTTTGTAATATAATGAGCTTTTAGAGAAAAGCTGCTAAAATCGCCAAAAATACAGAGCAAAGACATAAGGGGCTATGAACATTCTCTGATTTTATGAACGCCTGCTCACAAGCAATGCCACATGTGAGAGGTCTAGAAATATTAAACGACTTTGAAGAGAATCAAAAGCTGATGCTTAAAATCCTTGATTGGCTGGAAACCCATTGGACATGGGTTCCAATGTTACAATAGCCCTTAGGGTCATCCACAATGCTGGTTAGCTTTGCAGATGCAGCGTGTTTGATGAATGTCAGTTATGGAGGGAAGAGAGACGCCCATGATCTTCTCAGCCATTCTCACTATCCGTTGTAGGGTCTTGCGGTCTGGTACAGTGCAATTTCCATACCATACAGTGATACAGCTGTTCAGGATGCTCTCGATCATCCCTCTGTAGAAGGTTGTGAGGATGGGTGGTGGGAGATGGGCTTTCCTCAACCTCCACAGAAAGTAGAGATGCTGTTGGGTTTTCTTGGCTATGGAGCTGGTGTTAAGGGACCAGGAGAGGTTCTCTGCCAGATGAACACCAAGGAATTTGGTGTTCTTAACAAACTCCACAGAGGATCCATAGATGTTTAGCGGTGAGTGGTCGCTCCGTGGTTTCTTGAAGTCAACAATCATCTTTTTCGTTTTGTCCACATTCAGAGACAGGTTGTTGACCTTGCACCAGTCCGTTAGCCATTTCACCTCCTCCCTGTATGCTGAATCCTTATTCTTGCTGATGAGACCCACCACGGTCTTGTCATCGGCGAGCTTTATGATGCTGTTTGAGCTGTACATTGCTGCACAGTCGTGAGTCAGCTGAGTGAACAGCAGTGGACTGAGCATGCAGCCCTGAGGGGCCCCGGTGTTCAGTGTGGTGGTGCTGGAGATGCTGCTCCTGATCTGGACTGTCTGAGGTCTATCAGTCAGGAAGTCCAGGATCCAGTTACATAAGGAGAGGCCCAACAGGCTCAGCTTCTCAATCAGGTGCTGAGGAATGACTGTTTTGAATGCTGAAATGAAGTTTATGAACAGCATTCGAACATATGTGTCCTTGTTATCCAGGTGGGTGAGTGCCAGGTGAAGAGTGGTGGTTGGGACGATTGGGGAACTGAAGAGGATCTGGAGTAGGTGGCAGCAGGGTCTTGACGTGCCTCATGACAAGCCTCTCGAAGCACTTCATGATTATGGGTGTGAGTGCTACGGGACGATAGTCATTGAGGCAGGACACTGTAGACTTCTTTGGCATCGAAACTATGGTGGTGGCCTTGAAGCACGTGGCTACAGTCGCCTCCATATATGTTCTTACTGGGAAGCAGAAATTTGCCGGCAAGGTGCTAGTAGGGACAAGACACTCTAGTAATAGGAAAGGTCAGAGTCTCTCCGACAAAGTTAATGACGATACCAAGACTCGAATTGACAGCTGCAGTAGCCTCAGTTACTGTCAGCAACATGCTTCGAGAAGAGCTTCTTGTGCTAATGCAAAGGAATATTTCTGGACAGATTACAAAGTAGTGGTATGTTATATTAACAATGACTCAAGTCACTTTCATACAGTTGTTGCAAACCAGGTACAGAACATCCGCAATAACCCCCCAGCAATGGCATTATGTGCCAACAGATAGGAATCCAGCAGATGGAGCATCCCGGGGAAGAACAGTGGATAAGCTGCTTGGGTCTGACTGGTTCTCAGGTCCCACGTTCCTATGGGAAAGTGAACTACCCACACCAGAAGATGTTATACCAGACCTGGAGATCAGTAAAACTCTAACACTGCAGACATCTGCATTTTGAACATCAGGATCAATCAGTATTGCAGACTGTCTTTCTAAATTCTCATCATGGTCCCGAGCCATCAAAGCATTGAGCCCACCTCATGTGACAGTCCAATGAGCCCTGCACAGTGAGTGAACACAAGGGCTCAGAATGTGTCCTAATTAGAGATCTGCAAAGACAAGCTTAAGAAAAAAGAAATTGAACAGTTAAAGAATGGAAATCAATTAACAAAAGGTAACAAACACTATCAACTTGATGTCATTATTGCCACAGATGGTATTGTGAAAGTGGGAGGAAGACTTAGCCACTCGTCTCTCTCTGATTCACTTAAACATCCCATTGTCATTTCTAAAGACCATCATGTCACTAAACTGATAATGAAACCAATTTGATGAAACCATAACCATGAAAGGATCAAGCATCAAGGCAAGGGCTATACTGCAAATGACATCAGATCCAATGGGCAGTGCAGTGCGACCAGGGCACCAATTTTTTTGGGCCAAGAATTAATTCAAGGCAGCCCTACAAGAGCTTGACACCAGCAGATTAAGCATATTTCTGCCACAAAAGCAGTGCGACTTTGTCATTTTGGCATGCAGGTGGAGTGTTACTATGCTTTGTAACTGGAGCAAATGCTTATTGTTTTATGAGTTTGTAATATAAAATAAGCATATCTCGCTTATCGCAGTTCGCGTTTATGCCACTCAGTTTAGGAGTATTGTATAGTATGTTTATTCGTATTTTGTAATACACATGGTTAATATAATTTAGTAACTATATTTGTTTAATGTTTATACAACTATGTTATGACCGGTGAGCAGTAGTTACAGTATATGTTAATTCCTATGTAATGCGCTACTATCCAAATAACCTGTCAAAAGTAGCCAAACAAACCCAGTGTTCAGATCGGACACCCTGTAAAGGTTACCACCGGGAGAGAATCGGTGTTCCTTTTTTTACAGGAACGCCAAATTAAAACAGTCAGAAGTGTCCTCAACTCCACAATAGCACTTTCTCACAGTAGACTCAATGACTTTGCAATACGAACATTGCTGTATTAGGTTATAGCCACAGTCTATAGCAGACCCCTCACAGTCGAGTGGACAACTCGCTCAGTTCAGACAGCTTGGAGCCTTTGACCTCCAATCAATTTGTCCAGATGAAGACCAGCCCAGCACTGCCCTGCCAGGCATTTTCCCAAGAGAGGATTTGTATGGAGCAAAGAGATGGTGACAGGTGCAACATCTGGCAGAGCAGTTCAGAAGCTTCTGGAAGCATAAGTATCTTCACAGCATTATGGCAAGACAGAAATGGCATGTACCAAAACGGAACCTACAGGTATGTGATGTTGTGATGGACATTTATGAACTGTCTCCCAGAGGTGAGTGGAAACTTGCAAGGGTCATTGAGACTGTCATAAGTAAAGATGGATTTGTGCAAAGAGTGAAAATCTCATTAGGAGATAAGAGACTGAACAAAAGGGGTGAGCGCTTGGGTAAGCCCTCCATACTGTGCCCAGCTCAGAAGTTGGTACTGTTGTTAGAGGCTGCTTAATGCTATGTTATGTGTAAACTATAAATAAACTAAAGTTCCAGTAAAGTGAAGCTGACTTCTAATGTGAAAATTATTTGTAGTTTATGTTGTGTAATGACGTGTGCATAATTTTGATGGGAGTGTGAATGGCCCAATTTCTATTTTTGTTATGTAAGAAAATATTGTATTATTAAATATGCCTATGGTATTATTTTTATATAATTTTTGTAAATTTGTATTGCTCTAGGTATTACTTTGTTTTGAGGGACTTTTATTTTGAAATTACTTGCTTAGCTTCTGTTAGTTCTCACATCAAGGAAAATAAGTGGAAAGAGAATGATTTACACCCTCCGAAGCAGCACAAGCTCTTACATTGGTTCAGTGGGTTATTGATTGATCAACACAAGGATCGCAATAAAAACTTAAACCATCAGTCAAGTTTTGACCATCATTTGGGGGAGATGCTGCATCATGTACAGTGTATACCTTCTTACTAAGCAGGGGAGGCAGTGTAGGGGGATCAAGGGACCTAGTTGGAGAATGGGCTAAACTGTAATGTATGGGTTTAAGTAAAGTCACATAAGTGAGGTTAATCCTATACACAAATGATACTGTAGTTGTAACCGATAAGTCACCAAGCCCACTTTTCCTGTCACCCGGAAGGGTCCAATGAACTTGAGACCAAGCCTGCATCCCACTGCGAAATGAAGATTTTTGGTAGACAACCTGACTTGAAATGGGGCCCGGGCCTCTTTATGTGATCCTTGAATCTCTTAGTTTGTGTCACTTCCCACTCCAACAGCTGTCGTATACGGTCCCATCCCCTCTTGCTCCTCTGTGGGAGTGGGGTTCCAGGGAAATAGAGGAGGTTGAAACTCAAGCACACACTGGAAAGGGGTCAAACCTGTTACAGGGTGGGGTAAAGAATTATGCCCATATTCTGCCTAAGGAAGAAAGCTAGACCATTCCCGGGTTTGAGAACCGCAAATAAGACCCCCACCTCTTGATTTGTTCTCTCTGCTTGGCTGTTGGACTAAGGATGGTATGCTGAGGAGAGACTCAAGGATATATTCAGTCTTACACTCTTAACCTCAATTTTCTTCCCTAGTTTTTAAAGCTATCTGAACAATATCTTCAGGCAGCCCATACTACCAAAATACAGCAAAAGGTGTGAGGTCAAACACAAGGGGTTTAATGAAAACTGAACAGGGAAAACAAAAAAAATGTGGACTACATGGAGTCAAAGGCAGAGCTAATAACAAAAAATGTACAGACAGGGACTTTCGGTTTTGCGAGTCATGGAGTGTTAAGTAAACTATTACTTAACTATTATATTAAAGTTTGGGCTGACCAGTATCTGTCTGTGTTGTGGACGGCTCAGGTGCGGGAACGTGGCATAGCAGGCACACAAAGGTGGACGACCCACTTACGGCTCCAGAACACAAAATGTGGCTTATTAAACTAAACTAAAAAAAAAGAACACAAGAAAGGACTAACAAAACAAAGGACCACAGGGGGTCAAAAGTAAAGGGGATAAACTAAGACTAAATAACAGAAACTGGATACAAATCTAACACAGAGAATATATAACATGACAAACTACAACAATCCAACGCAATAACAATATTATCTTAATACAATCAACGAACCACTAAAGAACAGAACAAAAACACAGACTAAAATAAAAAAACCAAACTGGGTAATAAGACTAACACAGAACAGGTGAGACTAATTAACAGAAACCAGGGAAACAGGGCACAGGTGGAACTAATGAACACAAAAGGAGCAAGACAGGGAAACTAAGAACTAACTAAAGAAACAGAAACCAACACTAGGGAATTAAACAGGTAAAGACACAAGCTGGGGCACAAGGAACAAAACAGAAACCAACTACAAATTCAGGAAAAAGAACTAGAGAAACTTAAATGAATCATTAGGGATCAAAATACAAAAACACAGGAGGGGGGATTTAAACACAGGACAGAGTACACAGGCAACAGAACACTCAAGGAGTGGAACCAGGAGGCCAACAGAACTGGGGAAACACAAAGACACACATGAAGGATGGAATGACCAGCAACACCTGCTGGCCAAACGGGGAAGGGACACAGACAGAGTGAGACACAGGAGCTGACACGGACAGTATGACAGGAAAAATCAAAACTGGGCGTGGCTCCACTGCACAACCACAGCGGACTGCTCAGACCAGCACGCTCATGCCTCGTAGTGTTTCCTCTCCCATCTTGGAAAGAGCCGAGGCAGTAGTAGACGCATCCCTCAACTGCATCCCCTTCAAAGCCGAACTCTTCTCTTCACAGAGAGATGGCGGTGATATTTAAAACCGAGCTTCAAATCACTCTTAGTGAACACATACCTATTATTAAGATGGAACTACAAGCAGTGAAGAAAGAGCTAGCGGACAACATATCGAAGATCCAGTCAGAGGTGCACACTTTGAAAAGTACCACGATGAAGACGGAGAATACTCTTTCTTCCGCCACTGACGACATTGTCTCACTTCAAGCTGAAGTGCCTGAGTTATCGTCTGATTTCATGAGTGGACAGTAAATGTGAAGATCTTGAGGTGAGATCACGCTGCAAATATATCAGAATTCTAGGTATTCCCGAAGATGCTTTTGTTTCTTCCACTACAGCGATGACTTCCACTCTTCTCAAAGACACTCCCCAGCTGGAAAAAGAGCCCCTCCTGGATGGGGCTCATCATACTTTCCCACTGAAGCCAAAACCAGGTGAGTGCCCGCATCCCATAATTGCCCGTTTGCACTGTGTTGACATCCTCTAGCGTAGTAGGGCACAGCAGCAATTTACAGTTTGAGAGATGACCATATACGTCTACCCGGACCTCACCGCTAAGACTGCTGCTCCCGAGCCACATTCAATGTCATTCGACTACATGATATACCTGGGATAAGATACGACGGTTGTACCCAGCATGCCTATGAATCACACATAATGGAACACAGATGGAGTTTAGGTCACCTGACGAAGCAACTGCATTCATTAGGACACTAAGACAACAAGTTCATTTGTTGTTATGTCTCTCTTAGGTAATTCAATGGGCCTCATTCACCAACCGTTCTTAAGAAACAAATTTGTTCTTAAACTCCACGTACACACTTTTTAACAAAGATTTTGACATTCACCGATGTTTCCTTATCTGAATTTGTTCTTAGATAAGAACAGAATTTACGCACACTAAAGAACATTCTTGCGCACATTTGAGTAATGATAGTTTGTTCAAAATATTTGGTTATAGCAGTTTTGTTCATTCTACAGTTCATAAAATGATAGTGTCACGCCCACAGTCCTGAACCAGAAAAATTGGAGGCTATTCCTCTGGACTATCAGGACTTCAAAGACATGTTCAGCAAAGAAAAAGCATTCAGCCTCCCTCCTCAGGACTGTGATTGTTCATTGACCTCCTGGATGGAGCTACCTTACCCCGTGGCAGGTTGTACCCGGCCTCTTTGCAGGAGGAGGAATCTTTGGTGGCCAACATTCGGGAGGGACTCAGGCAGGGAATAATTCAGCCCTCCACCTCACCCGTGACCGCAAGCTTCATAAAGATGAAAGACGGTGGGCTGCGACTGGTGGTGGACTATCAGGCCCTGAACACCATCACAATTAAATGGAGAGAACCCCTCCCTTTAATCCCATCCGCCTTGGAACAGCTCAGAGAAGCAGTGATCTTCACTAAGCTGGAGCTGCGCAGTGCGTATATCCTGGTGAGGATACAAGCTGGAGATGAGTGGAAGACTTATTTTATTACCAGTCGGGGGCAATTTGAGTACCTCATTATGCCTTACGGGTTGGTAAATAGCCCCTTTATCTTTCAATCCTTCATGAACAGAGTGTTCCATGATATGTTATACAACCCCTGGCAAAACACAGACTAAATACAAAAGACAAGCTAGACTGAACGAGCAACAGGTGACCACAATCGGGCAGAAACAAGAGGTAACGAGGTGGGCGTGGCACATAATAAGGATCGTCCGGAGCAGGGTGTGACAAAACATCTCAAAGCTGAAATAGTATTTTTGCAGGAAACCCATTTGTGCACAAAAGCTCGGGGGCAAATGAAATGCCCTTGCGTTTCTAAAGTATTTCATCCAGATTTTAATTCAAAGCCAGAGGGGTGACAATTTTAGTCGGCAAGTCGATTCAGTTTTCACTCTCCAAAGTAATTTCTGATAGAAATGGTAGATACTTACTTATTTCTGGAACATTGATTCACAATCTAGTTCTTTTATTTATTTATTATTAATTTTGATGATCCCCATTTCAGGAATAACTTGTTTGAACTACTTCTTCTTTGAACAACAGTTTGCTGTTTGAACAGCCGGGCGCGTACAAAAACTCGCAAACTGTGTAAAATATATAATAATCACACACACACACACACACACACACACACACACACACACACACACACACATTGGGTGCATTTGACTTGCTTACAGCGTTGGCTTAAAGCAACACATTCGGATCCTGACACAATGCATTACGGTTAGATACATTGCGACCTCTCACCTGGCTGCACAAACTGGAACCGCCTCCGTGACAACACACATTTGCCCTTATTGGCTGAAGAGTTTAGTTACACGCATGACGTTTGTATCCCAGGCCGTTCTGATGCGTAATCTGCTATTTCTCCCGAATATCATGTAAACCAGAGAACTGGTTTTCAGTTAACTCACCAGGTAAAATAAAGTTTAAATAAATTACATAAATGCTCTAATAGTACACATAAGTTAGTGGTTTATTTATTGTTAGTTACTGTAATGTTGCACTGCTTTATTTGGTTAACCGTCCAGTCTGTGAAGAAGACATTTAAGTAAGAATTGTATTGTAGTATGACTCATTTCCTAGTGCTTACATCTTAAATTAGGTCAGCGTTCACGGTTCTACTTCTGATATTCAGATTGAGTTCTAGGTCAAACTGTGTTGTTCGACTTTCAGGAAATTCGAGTTCTAGTGAGTTTGAGAGCCGAGATACCACTGTATTTGTGTCATCAATATCTGTCAGTCACATAATGCAGATAATATGAAAATTTGCAATCGCGCAAAAATAATTTGACGCGTCTTGGAGTGATAAACAGAAGAACTTTTATCTATGACACTGCATTTTTTGCAGAATTCAAGATCAAAGCAGTCATACACGAGCAGTCATACAAAAAGCAAAGCGAACGAAGAGCGAGCTAGCAGGCGAGAAGCAATTAGTGGGCAGACGAAGGGACGAAGTTGCAGCCTCTTCTGTCGGTGAACCAGAAACTGCTCCGATGGCAAGGGTCAGGTCCAGAGGGCGGAGTTTAGGGAGCGGTTGTTGAATGGACGAGTGAGCAGGAAGACCTGTAGGCGTCTGCTTGAACTTATGGTACGTAACACTTACAGCATGCATCTCCCTTACGGCACGTAACAAAATACACACATGTATACACATACAAGGGATAATGATTTATTTTTATTATTGGGTTGTATTATTTTCTTTTTATTTATTATTATTATTATTATTATTTCTCATTTTTTACCTATATATGGCAAAGTGTACCATATAGCACACAACATCTTTTACCAAGCAATACACACTAACTGCATATGCCACAACATGGGGTGGGCAATCCTATTCATAAAGAGCCGGTGTGTTTGCAGGTTTTTTTTTTATTATAACCGTTTGATTAGTTGCTCAAACCAGTTGTGCAAACTCTTCAGTCGATCAGTCCTCTACATTTTGCTATAAGCTCGGAGTTGCAGCGAAAAGCTGCATGCCCAATGGCCCTTTCTGGATAAAATTAGCCACCCTGCGCTAATTAATACTTTGCAATCAGATTTGTCCCTATTGCTCACTACAGACAGTTACCGTACTTATGACCAGAGACCCACAAAACAATTAAGACGATCAACCTCTTGTTCCTCAATTTGCTCCTCCTACAAGGAAGGATGGTTCCAGGCTTCCTGCTGCTCCTCCAGAAGGGCCACCTTGGGACCTGCAGTCTGGCTAATTGCAAAGGGGCAATATTGTCACGCTATCAACTTTTATTTTAATCACAGTAGAATAAGTGTGTACATGTGATCAGGGGTTAAATATCAATAGAAGGGTCACCCAGTACATTAGTTTATTACAGATTTTTTTTTAAAGCATGTAAATGAAACATAAAAAAACATCAAAATCGCTTTCACTGCAAATAACATCCTTGCCTTATTCATTCGTAATGTTCTCATCAAAATTGGCATTAAAATATAAAGTTGTTACACACATCTTATTGCTGGCCCAGTCTAGCTACTAAGGCCCAATCCCAATACCCCCACACAGCCCTAACCCTTAGCCCTACCCCTCCATTTTGATGATCAAGACCAAAAGTACGATTCACCCAATGTTGCTGGCATTCACAGCATACAGCAGAGCCTTCCTGACTCCACCACCTATTACCAATATAGCTTCCGGAAAACGGATAGAATGATTAGCCAATGAAATGACACATCCAACACACATGAGCCAAAATGGCAGTGGTTACTTTTGTCATGGTCACCAGACTCAGCAGGAGAGGGGGGATGGAGCGGTGCAGAAAAACTTTGTTAAACCTGGATATGAAAAATGGAAATAGAATGCAGAAGAAAGAAACTACATTTAAACACAGGTAAGACATTTATTTACATGTTTTTATTTGCTATCCTGGTCATTTGGCCCTGTAATAGGAAAAGCATGGCTATAATTGAAGTCCATGACCGATTTGCACCAAACTTGTGTCGGGTCTTCTAAAGACCTCTGATGATGAAACTGCTATCTCAGAAGTTTCAAATCTGTAAGCAGAATTGAGTTATTGCCATAGAAAATACAAAAAACATTTTTCACAGAAGAGAAACTGTCCACTTCAAGGCAAGACTTTACCAGCAAACACAACAATTTTAGGACTGTCCTGATTAAAACAAGCACTAGGTTGTGATTGTAGGACAAGTATTACTAGAGTTATAAGGAATTTAAATTTGGGGAGCCATGTGGCTCAGTGGGCTGTGCCTGTGATCCAAAGGTTACCAGTTCAAGCCCAGCCTCAGCACCTCTGTGGGTTCTTGAGCTCGGCACTTAACCCTCAGTGCCACAACAGGTGTCTGCTGTTTGTGGCAAGCATACTCTTCCCTGCAAAAAGCAAGTTGGGGGGAGGCATAAAGAGAATACCTCCTCAGGGATCAGTAAATTATCTATTATTATTATTTAAGCAGTGGCCCACCAGGAAAGCCCACCATTAGAAGATGGAAGATGGTTAGAGTTTATAACCTCATAACCATATCTTTGGGTTTTACGGCTTCATTAGATTGCTGGGAAATGCTGCCTTATTATTTTTAGAAATGGGTCAGTGACACTTTGTGTTCATTTCTATGAAATGGTACATATTTCAAAGGCACATTCAATGGGTAGGTATACTATAGTTTTGTTAGCTAGCAAAGCAATGCACAGTGGTGCTTATTAAATGAGGAACTGGTACAGAATTTACAGGGAAAAAATGTTTTTTCAGACAGTTTTCTAAGACAGAGGAAATTGCTAAAAATCATTTGAACAAATTATTATTGTGAACTGAATGAACTGTCATCTCCTTGATTCTGTGAAATACCTACAAGCAGAAAAGAATGTGTTTTGTACACTTAAGCTGCAGGACTGCCAGTAACACAACACTGCACTCCTCTAATCCTGGAAAGCTAAGTCATTAGTCGTGGCATGCATTGTGAATACAAGACTCCCCTGTGGACTGCAGTGCTGTTTTATTTTATTTATCTTCCAGTGGATAACACTGTGCAATGGCTATGGAGACGAACAAGAGATGTCAAATTGGACTCTGATATCGCCTCTGTGCCCTGTCTCCCTGACTACAATACCGATAACTGTGCCGCATAACTTTGGTTTTGTCTAATTGCTCGTCTTATGCTGTGTTCCATTTTCTTCTGAGGTTGGAAGTCAGAACTGGAAATTATGTCAACCCCCAGTTAAACCTGTTCCAGTCCAACAAGTTAGAAAACCATTTAACAATACCAGTGCTAGTCAGGTTCATTGTTAGCAATATCAGTTAATAACAACATACTATGTGGTATTTTGCACATACAAACACCATAGCAACATTACCAGAAATAAAACTTGGACAGTACTGTGTGTATGACCAATTTAATGAGACACAAATAAAAAAAAATAAGTGCTAATAAATAGCATCAAACTATAGCTGTTCTGTTGATGAAGAGTGCAGCCATCTTGAAATCTGAGGTCAGGGTTGTACAGGTTCCTCTGACTAAGAACCCAGAAATTCTGACTTCTGAGTTTTTTTTAACCTGTCTAGCCCATGTCCTTAGTGCAAGAAACAGACATCCTGTTGCCAAGCGTTTCCCTGCCCCACTTCCTCCCAAGTGCCTGAGCTCCCTCCTGTGTGTTTTTTTTTCCCCAAGTCTTTCTCCTGATCCCCTGCTGGTGAGTGCTCATTGCAACCCTATTTTCGGTGTGTGTGTGTGTGTGTACCAATCTCCCCGTGGCTCTATGTGCCTGCCTTTCCCTTCATTCCCAGGATAGACTCTGCAGTTACTCAACCTTTGCTAACATCCCTGACTTTGATCCCCATCTATATTATTGACTCCCTGTTAACTCTGCATCTGGTCCCTTTTCCCTGAGGTATTCCATGACAAGTGGTATATCTACCTTCTTTTAAAGGAATACAGAGCTTGTTACTTGGTGATGGAGGAACAAAATAGGAAGGAAACTGTGATCCAGAAGTATACAAGTCACAAGCTTATAACTTCTATAACTTGTGGAAAAACAAACAGAAAAGAATCACTCAGACTGCCGTCAGGCTTTCCGTTCTTCAGTGCATTGCATGTCTTTGTGTTTTGATTGCTCCCAGAATGCAGCTCACCGGGCCAAGAAAAAGAAAAGTAGCTGCTCATCGTTCAGTTTCCTGTCAAATTGGTCACAGAGGAATGACAACAAGATCCACCATTTTAGCCTATAAATTTATTGTCTGTATTAGCTATGCGTCACAGCACATTATGCTGATTTTTCTCAGTCAGGTGTAAGAAGCCGTTGTGGATGCCAGCTGTTTATGCCCAGTAGCAGCTAAGAGGATTGCTGTAAAACATGAATGTACATGAAGACACATCTCCTCAATTCTGCTGCATCCTTTGGCTGAGCCAGTCTTTTTTCCAAGAGTCTTTCATTGCCTTAGATATTCAAAATGTGCAAGTTAAAATGTATAGGGACAATCCTGATAGTGTTTGGCTTGCATGCTCTGAAGAGGAGTGTCCATCAGCTAAAATAAACATTAAATCACATATTTTTCTATATTTAAAAGGCGTAGATATGCTTGTTCCTAGCAAAAAATGTTTGATGATGAAATTTTGCACGTGGGCCTACTTTAATTTTATCGTGTAATAAGCTTATCTGATTTTACAACCAATCAGTATACAGGGCTTCAGTTTCTTTCATTTTTATATGCAGTTTTATTGCAGCTTATCGACCTTATGACTAATGATACTTCAAATATCTAGGGTGAAAATTATAGGGTTTATTTCTCACAACTCAAATTTCATTTTTATGTCTAATCTTGATAAACAGTGATCCGGTCTACACTTGGGTAGTGCTGTGCTCTTTTTTCTTTCATGAATATGCCACCATGAGGAAACACACACTAATGATGAGATTGTGTTGAATGTATTTGCTACTCCCATTATTAGGCTATCTGAGTTTGGACCTGTGTCTTGTGCATCTGTGCTTTATCAGTAAACTGGTGATATATAACAGGGTGGCCCAAATCCCGTCCTGGAGGGCCAGAATTTAAAACATTTTGCAAATCTGCCTCCTCAAAATCATTTTAATCAGCTAATTTCCAGGTTTAGTAGATATGTTTAAGCAGGGTAATCTGCAATCTGTGTTGCACACTGGCCCTCAAGAACCAAAGTGTCACACTCCATCTATCTGCCCCTCACAATTCCTCCCTAGTATGGCCCTACTGAGCCATGTCTACTGTAATGCGAATTAGTGTCACCTCTCATTCCTGCCCTTGTGTCAATCACTCCCAGCTGCCTCCTGTTTGCTCCCTCGTTGTTGTATTTAAGTGCTTCCCAGTCCTGTGTTTCCAAGATCTATAATAGCCCGTCCTCCCTTTCGTTTGCTCACTCTGTCTGTTCCTAACATTTTAATTTGCATGCTGTTTATGTGTGGTTCAGTATCTAGTATCCTGGCGTTTACCTGCCGTGTGCTCGATAGATTCTAGACTGGTTCAAAAGAATGGAAAATTGATTGACTGGTTGGATTTCCATCAAAGCCTGAAGCAATATACTATGACTTTTCAATTGTTAAAGTTAGTAAATGTGAAAAGAACAGGTGCCATGACCTTCAACAACAAAACGATTGTTGTTTGCTTTTCAGGACAGCTTTTAAGCACATTCGCAAACCTGAATAAAATACCATTTTTGTGGCTTTGAGACGTACTGTCAAATGACACAAGGGGATAGCTTTTGTATCTGTGTGAAATTCTTTCATCCAGTGCTTGAAGTGGTCCGGAACAGAGTTCCGGAACTTGTATTTCCGTCTTTTGGGTTCCACCACTTTTTTCTGCGTTCCAGTACCTACTGAAACTGAGCCGACGCAGAGACAGTGGCCCTTAAATAGACAATATCACAAGACTGAAAAAAGACTACATTACCCACGAGCCACGACAGTGTCCTCTCATACAGATGGAGCCACGCCAAATAGCCGCAGCCGTGTGCATGGCGTGCGACTGGCGTACGGCTGCCCTATGGACGGCGTAGTCCCCCCTCCCTCTCAAGCCAGATGGGCGTGTCAAGATTTCACAGTGAACACGCCTATTTATTCATTTACCTGGTGCCACCACTAGATGGAGCTTCGTTCTC
>JAABNY020000063.1:247919-262584 GCA_015164015.2 Brevimyrus niger
TGAGGTGTTCAGGGAGACGACGGCAGGACTGGATGGACAAGCTAGGTGAGGTGTTCAGGGAGACGACGGCAGGACTGGATGGACAAGCTAGGTGAGGTGTTCAGGGAGACGACGGCAGGACTGTGGCTGGATAAGCTCGCTGAGGTGTTCAGGGAGAACAAGGCAGGACTGGATGGACAAGCTAGGTGAGGTGTTCAGGGAGACGACGGCAGGACTGTGGCTGGACGAGCCAGCTGAGGTGTTCAGGGAGAACAAGGCAGGGTTGGATGGACAAGCTAGGTTAGGTGTTCAGGGAGACGACGGCAGGACTGTGGCTGGACGAACTAGCTGAGGTGTTCAGGGACAAAATGGCAGGATTGGCTGGATGAACTAGCTGATGTGCTTGAGTTCCTTGTGCTCATCTTGCAGATGCGGATCCTCCAGTACCCAAGGCCCCCGGTGCCCCAATGGACATAAAGATCCATGACGCCAACAGGGACTACGTCATTGTGTCCTGGAAGCCCCCCAACACTACCACCGAGGGCCCCATTATCGGATACTTTGTGGACAGGTCATATCTGCCGGTGTTCTCCATCACAAAGGCTTTTTGAAATAACCCAAAAGTTGTCTTCCAACCCAAACAAATCATTCCATTGTAAATGCCAGCCAAACTAACTCTGGAAGAGATCGCAAAGAAATGTCAAAGGTCACCTTTTCACATTGTTTTGCAGGTGGGACAGCTTTGTAACACAATATTTAGCCCAGCGTTGTTTTCTGCTGTAAATGAAATTCTTTTTTTCCCACAGTTCTAGGCTTGTGTGTGCTAACTGTTTTGAAAAAGCGTATTCACTGACCCAAACACGTGTGTAGAGGGAACACAACCTATTTTCTAGCAGAGCATGTCCTGCGTCTGAAGCTCGGTCTCCTGTCGCTTCTGGGTCAGCAGGTGTGAAGTCGGAATGGAAAACTGGATCCAGTGCAACGACTCGCCTGTTAAGATCTGTAAATACCCAGTGCCAGGTCTCTTTGAGGGCCACTCATACCAGTTCAGGGTGCGGGCCGTCAACTCCCATGGCATCAGCCGACCCTCCAAAGTGTCTGACCCAGTTGCTGCTCTCGACCCAACCGAGTTCGAAAGACTTCAAGGTATCATTCACTTATTACAGTATGTGGCTGTGTGACAAAGGGTTTTAATGAATTTATATGGACCAGCCAGGCCTATTTAGTTATATGTTTTTTAAATAATAATAATAATAATAATAATAATAATAATATATACTTCCATCAAGCCTCCCAATTCCAGTAACCAGTAAACCCCAGTCCCAGAGATCTAACACCCTGCAGAGCTTAGGTGCAACCCTAATTTAACTAAAGCCAGCTTGGCTTCAACGTAGCTACTGAGATGGTACTGATTATCTGTATCAGGCGTGTTAAATGCGGGCTGCACCTAAGCTCTCTAGGGTGCTACATCGTTAGGAGTGGGGTTGGGCACCCCTGGTCTGGAACCTATCCCAGAGGCTATGGGCACAAGGCAGGGGACAACGCCGGATGGGGTGCCAACCCAGCACAGGGCACACTCACACGCCATTCACTCACACAGGCAAACCTATGGGCAGTTATAGTCTTGACCATTAGTGGACCTTGTAGCTTGTGTAATGAATGACAGGGAGTGTAAGTGAGAGCTATATATCTCAGTCTTGACAGAAAGTGCTGCTGAGTGTTACAGGAAGTGTTACTGAATGTTACAGGAAGTGTTATTGAGTGCTGCATATCTCATTCCTGACAAGAAGTGCTGCTGACTGTTACAGTAAGTGTTACTGAATATTATTGAATGTTACATGAAGTGTTACTGAGTGCCGTATATCTCAATCCTGACTGAAAGTGTTACTGAGTGTTACAGGAAGTGTGTGTGATACTGAAAGTGTGACTAAATGTTACAGGAAGGGTTACAGAGTGCTGTGTCTCAATCCTGATTGAAAGTGTTACAGCAGGTGTTACCAAGTGCTGTATATCTCAATCCTGACTGGACATTTTACTGAAAATTACGGGAAGTATAACTGAAGTATAACTGAACGCTATCTCAATCCAGACAGGAAGTATAACTGAATACTATATACCTCAGCCCTGACAGTCTCCCATACTGTTTTGTGTAATAACAGCTATGAAGCTGGGGGGGAAACTTCAAGTTGTCACCTGTCAGACAGAAGAGGAAGGTAGGGGATGCCTGTCACTTTCCATTCTAACATATAATTACATTTGTATTAATGCTATATTTAGAATATGAGCATTTTGAAACTTGGATTATAGGAATGAAATGAGTGACATTGCCTGTGTGTCACGCTTTGGGATGCACATTCTTTATAAAGCACAGTGTTGTGTTTTTCACGAGCTCCTTCTCTCTTTGAGTGTTTCTTCATGTACGTTTATGCTAAAGTGTCATCTGCACATGTGCCCATAGGACTTTCCCTTTAAATGGCGAGAAGTCGATATACATTTGGTAATGAGGCTTTATTTGCAAGGACCCCACTGGCTTTTCATAAGACCCTCACAGATTTGATCACACCATCCATAGCACATTCTCTCATTTAGGGCTGTTGTCAGCATCCACTCCCTGTCCCCCCCTTCCCTTTTCCACCGTCTCTTCCTCCCCAATTCCTGCTCTCTCCCCATCTCTTTCTCTCTCCCTCTCTATCTTTCCCTCCATCACTCTAGGAGAGGGAAAGCCACCCGGGAGCCCCTCCCACGTCCACGTCTCTGAGACGGACCGCACGTATGTCGTGCTGAGTTGGCAGCCGCCCAGCTACCGAGGAACGTCTCCCATGTGGTACTACATTGAGAAGGTTTGCCACCGTCCCGCTGCAGTGGATGTTCACACCTGGGACCCCGACCCCCCCGGCCCCTTGATGAACCCCCCCCCCCCCCCCCCCGCCCCGGGCGGCGGCGGGCCCGGCGCGGGGGGGGGAGAGGCGGGGCCCCCCTCAGTGCCTGGCGGGCAGCGGCTCCTGGCAGCGTGTGAATACGCAGGTCCCTGTGCGGTCCCCGCGCTACGCTGTGTTTGACCTGGCCGAGGGGAAGGAGTACCAGTTCCGCGTGTTGTCAGCCAGTTTGCACGGCACCAGCGAGCCGTCCGAACCCACCAGGCCCATCAAGACCCAGCAGCTGCGTGGTACAGAACCATACTGACCCCGAACACCAGCAAACACCCATTAGACATGGTAAATTCCTCACATGATGCCACTTTAGGCCCTACCTGGGGGGCCTGCTGTCTTAGATAAGACCCCTTCCCATGCCAGCAAGGTCCAGGCCACGCCAGGTGTAAACATTCCTACCCCATGTGCCATGACGCCACATCTGTCCTGGACATACAGCAGCAGAACAGCTTGCATGGACACTTGAGTGCTTACTAGCAAAAGCATATCCCTCCTAACAGATCTGATCCAAAATATCTGCCATCCTTTTAGTGGGAGTTTAATGTCCCTAGAGGGAGGACAATGCTTTCCCTGTGTACATTTACACTGTTTCGTGTAAAGGTGTCATAGAGATGGATGAACAGATTCATTGCATTCAGCTGCACTGTCTTGCTGTCACACCCGTATAATTACAAATTTTTTCTCTCTCCCTGAGAGACCCGAGTAACGTGTCTGAGTGGTACATTGGTGAGCCGTGCGTGTGTGTGATAGCCTGAGGCTTTTCCTATTGAGCGTCAACCCAGAACATGGCCAAGTCCACGCACTTCATTCTCAGACTTGTATCTGCTTGTTGACCCTCTGGGTCGCCAAACCGTTTAAATAAGTCTGTGAGTTTTTGTCATATACACATTTAAAAAACACCCTCATAAACCTTGGACGGTCTACTTTTCAAATATTTATAGGTAGAAAGTAAATATATTCCTCCTCTGAACGTCAGTGCTGCACTCCTCCAGGTGTTCCATCGGCTCCAGGACAGGTGGTGGCCACTCGTGACACCAAGACCTCAGTTCTGGTGCAGTGGGCCCCACCCAAAGAGCCCAACAACCTCATTGGCTACTATATCGACTCCTGCGTGAAAGGCTCCAAGGACTGGATCGGCAGTAACCACAAGCCAAACAAGGACACCCGGTAGGGCGTCAGAGTGGACAGGACTATACTGCACTGATAGCATGCAGCAGACCCCACCCACTGTGTGCTTGTTCAGCCTCAGCCTAAACAGAAAACACTCATGGGCTATCTGCAGGCGTCCAGCTTGGGTTTCTGTTCACTACAGCTTTTTGGCCCCGTGTCAGGTTTGTGGTCTATGGCCTGAAGACCGGAGAGACGTATGTGTTCCGAGTGCAAGCCATCAACGAGCTGGGACTCAGTGAGGAATCCCAGGAGTCGGCGCCACTATCTGTCCAAGCCGCTCTCTGTAAGTGCTATTGGCCAGAACCCTCCGGAACCATGCGCCTGCATTCTCTGTGAGCTCAGAATGCGTGGCTCAGGTCATTCAGAAGGCACTTTGCTGAATTCCCCCCCCCCCCCAGCCAAGCCTTCTGCCCCCTATGACGTTGCGCTGCTCTACTGCGATGGTGCCGCCATGACTCTGAGCTGGAGGCGTCCCCGACAGTCTGGGGGCGCAGTCGTCACCGACTACTACTTGGACAAGCGTGAGGTGCCTCAGGAGCGGTGGAGGGAGGTGAACACCAGCCCTGTCCACAAAAGGCTGCTGCAGGTAGAGCACCTCACCAAGCGGCTGGCTGCCATGGCCGTCATTCCATCGCCATGTGACGCACACTCACTTCTCCCGACGGCGGCAGGTCACGGGACTGAACAGCGGCTCCCGCTATGAGTTCAGAGTCTACGGTGCCAGCTTGGTAGGGCTGGGAGTCCCGTCTGAGACCAGCAAGGCGTTCCTGTGCCAGGCTTGGACCTTCCCAGAGCCAGGTGGGAAAGGAAGGGAGGACATATGACATTTACTGTAAAGGGGCAATAGCTACAGACAAGAAACAGGGATGTACATCACATACATACAGACAGAGACCGACAGACGGACACAGACAGACCGACAGACAGACAGTGACAGACACAGGATGCCACAGTAGCTCATACCCAAATTGCAACAGTAAATTTGAACTTGCTGTTGCGTAATGCACTATAGTGTGTGATTGTGTGTATGTGACTGACATCCCTGCCTGGGAACTCCCCACCCCCCCATGACCCTGGCCAGGATGTAAGGTTTGATGATTGGATGGATAGATAGATGGATGGATGGATGTATCACAGTATTCAGTTATGGGGGCAGTGCCAGTTTGTGTATCACAGTCCCATTTACCAATGGCAGGCCCCCCATATGACGTGACCAGCTGCGAGGTGAGGAATGACTCCCTGGTGGTCGAGTGGAAGCCGCCAGTTTACATCGGCAAGAGTGAGGTCACCGGCTACATCGTAGAGAAGTCTCTGAAGGGCTCGGAGGAGTGGAGCCCGGTGATGGGTGACGTGGCTGTAAAACACTGCTTCCTGAAGGTGAGCGGCGAGGAGGGCCCCTCATGTAGCGCGGTACCGCGTGGCCCCGTGTGAGCGGAGGGAGGGTACCGCGTGGACCCGTGTTTGAGTAGAGGGAGGGTACCGCGTGGCCCCGTGTGAGTAGAGGGAGGGTACCGCGTGGGCCCCATGTGAGTAGAGGGAGGGTACCGCGTGGGCCCCATGTGAGTAGAGGGAGGGTAACGCGTGGCCCCGTGTGAGCGGAGGGAGGGTACCGCGTGGCCCCGTGTGAGTAGAGGGATGGTACCGCGTGGCCCCGTGTGAGCGGAAGTAGGGTACCACGTGGCCCCATGTGAGTAGGGAGAGGGTACCGCGTGGCCCCATGTGAGTAGGGGGAGGGTTCCGCGTGGCCCCGTGTGAGTGGAGGGGAGGGCGGCGTGTTTGACTGTGTGTGAGCGCAGGCACCTTCAGCCTCTTTACCCTGTGCGGTCCTCAGGTCACCGGTCTGGAGGAGGGCCAGACCTACATCTTCAGAGTGCGTGCCCAGAACTCGGATGGCACTGGGCAAGCGTCCTGCATCTCAGATCCTGTCATCGCCAAGTCGCTGCCAGGTATCGCCGCTAACAGTATCAGAAACATGTCATGCATGAAAACCACATAGTTCACATAGATTCATACCCCTGAAACCTACATGTGAGGGAACAGTAGCCCCAACATGCACAAACATGACCTCCACCAATTGGTTGTATGAATGAGTCAGAGCATTATTTTTTGGAATAAGGGGTCGAAGATCAAAAACACAGCTGAGAAATATAAGGAGCAGGATGTGTTATGACAGATACAACGGGCTACTGATATCGTGTGCTGATGAAAGTCTGTCTATAGGGTGTGTGTGTGTGTGTGTGTGTGTGTGTGTGTGTGTGTGTGTGTGTGTGGTGGGGGGGCTTAAGGAGTGGCTGGGAGGGGGGTAACCTGTGATTGGAAGTGATAAGGAACTGTGGGAAGGAAGTGGGAAGACTGGAAATGAGAAATTTACTTATCCAGAATGAGAATAAAGGAACAAGCAGCTGGTGGCCAGGAGAGGGCAGTACAGAGTCACAGGGAGAAGCTGTAGCTGATCTTGGGAGATTTAAAGGGCAGGGAGCAGCATGACCTGGGCTCAGCAAAGTGCCATCTGAATGACCTGCTACTGCTGTCTCTGAACGCCAAGGCACCAAGGAGATCGAGTGCGGCGTGGACAAGGAGACAGGGGACATCTACATAATGTTCGAGAGCTGTGAGGTGTCCGAGGTGTCGAAGTTTATCTGGAAGAAGTCCTACAAAGAAATAACCGACTTCTCCAAAGGCATTCTGATCAAAACGGAGGGCAAGCAGTAAGTAATTAAGTGAGTGTGCATGCAGCAGAAGGCGCTTACACTTCCTACTTACACATATATCCTCAGGTCCAAGCTCATACTGAAAAATCCCGACCTGGAGGATACTGGCGTCTTCTCTGTGGCCGTTACACACACCGACGGCGTTTCTGCCAGCTATGAGATCTCCAAACAAGGTAATATTTCTGCTGCTTCCTGTATTGGCATTCCTCAGGCTGTTTTCTCCTGCCTTTCTGTTCATTTGCTCCCTTTGATTTACAGAAATGGAGAAGATGCTGGCCCAGAGCCATGAAATCAGGAATCCCAGTGAGCATCCATTAAGTCCATTGCTCGGGAGGATCTCGGAGGATTAACTCACAGGCCCTAGTCAGCCCTTAAATGAAACAGCGAGTATTTCACACGATGTGCGGCGGGCGATTGTGCGAGGCACTCGCAGCTTAGCCCCTGGTCTTCCTGCCTTTTTAGCAAGATCCTGAATTACTGCAGTGCCTCTGCCTTTCTGGGACCTGCTGGTGTCCCTGCTGGGGTAAATGGGTTCTTAGCACAGTGACAGCCTTGGCATGGAGTCGGGGGTGGCGCGGGTTTGGGAGAAGGCGTGTCACCTCCCTTGTCTGGATATGGATCTGCAGGCTGAAGCTCCTCCTGTCTGTCTCCAGTCATCCCCATGAAGACTGAGATGGCCTACAAGATCCTGGAGAGGGGCCGCGTCCGCTTCTGGGTCCAGGCCGAGAGAATCTCCTCCGCTGTCACTTACAAGTTCTTCATCAACAACATGGAGGTGGTGAAAAGCGAGGCAAGTGGCAGGGTGGCTGCCAGACCTGGATCGCTGCCCCCAGGCCGTGCGTGATGGTTGATGTGCATTTCAATGGTTTACTGATGGAATGGGCTTGCTGGAGGTGGGTGGGGTTCTCTAGAAAGCCAGCCCGATCTATAGGCCCTCCGCCACCCTCTGGCATCTACCCAGGGGTGAGCAGAGTGATTTTAGTTTTTGATGCTTCACAGCAATACAAGATGAGTCATGATGTTTCAACTGGCGTTGTGGAGATGGTGCTGGACCATTTCACCGCAGAAAGCGAGGGCACCTATGCCATCCAGATGCAGGATGGCAAGGCCAAGGGGCAGTCCTCACTGGTCCTCATCGGAGATGGTGAGGACCCCAGCTGATGGACTGTTACGCCGCCCCCCCTGCCTGAGATGCTTTGACATGGCTCCTTTGTCTCCTGGTAGCTTTCAAGGCGGCCCTGGCAGAAGCTGAATACCAGAGGAAGGAGTACATCCGTGTGAAAGAAGGTGCTGCATCCGAGGCATCCGGCCAGAACCTCACACCACCGTCTCAGAACATTCCATTTCAAATTTATATTGGGTATTAAAGAAGCATGCAAATATATTTAGGTCCTTTAAATATAAAGGAATGAATGAGATTTATGTCCGTGTTATATGCATATGCCGCCCTTTATGAAGAATTCAGTCTGTTGATATATCTGTAGCCAAATGCTGCCGTTTAGCTGATGTGACATCATCAGCAAATGCCTGCGAGCATCATCCCGGATGCTGCCCTCCCTCCAGGTCCCCACTTCATGGAGTTCCTGTCTGTGCAAGTTGGGGACGACTGTTCAGTCACCCTCATCTGTAAGGTAAGGCACCGTAAGTCACACGTGCTTAGCTTAGGTATGCCTAAGGCTGCTACTGCACTCAGGCGTCTCAGGAAGTGCCTGCGCTTTATTCTGCAGGTGGCCAACTTGAAGAAAGAGTCTGTATTCCACTGGTTTAAGAATGATGAGGAGATTGTTCCTGACATCCCTGCGGATCTGACCTCTGGCCTGTGCAAGCTGCTCCTCCCTCAGGTAACCTTCTAGCTGAGAGGGCTTTTAATTTGAAGCTCCTTTCTGTTATTGGCTGCCTTGTCATGGCTGTCACACATTAAACACGCTGGACGTTTTTATGAAAGAAAGACACAGGACCATAACGAGGAGTTGGGCTGGGTGATATTTTTGGGCTTTAGATGGCACAAGGTTACGGTCTTGTGCTCAAAACTGAATGCTCACAATAAAGCAGGCACAATCCCAGGGGCCACGGAAAATCCAGCCAGGCCAAAAAGCCAGTCAGACAGTGAGTAAGGAATGTGTATTGAGTGCAAGAGAGTGTGTAGCCACCAGTCAAACGGAACGGAGTGCAGCCCTGGAGGAGCAGTAAACAAATAGCAGTGGGCCGCTAATCTATACCAGCCTGTCGGCGAGGGTATCCTGTTCAGGTTGACAAACAACATGTCCAGCATGGGCAGCCTACCTGGGCCATCCCACCCTGTGGAGGGGAGAGAGAGACTTTGTGCACGGCCCCCAGGCATCCATATAACTCAGCGAGACCTTTTCACATGAAGTGCTAGCAACAGTCAGTCTGATATTTTATCAAACATTATGAAGTGAGCAGTTTAGGTGATATAAGTTACGTATTAGCTTTAGGCTAATAGCTACCCATATGACCTGAAAGATGGCAGCAAAAGTTCTTCAGAATCATGGCCACTGTTTCCTCACACTTTTCTTCTTCTTGACTATCTGAAGTTCTCCAAGAAAGACCAGGGTGTCTACAAAGCCACCATCAGTGACAACAGAGGGAAAGATGTGTCTCAGATCGAAATTGCCGGACAAGGTATTTATCCCTTTGTCCCCCAGCCAAGTGCAAAGCTAAGTGCTATGAAAACTCAAGGCTAACCCTGTTCTTCTCTGTGACTTCCCCTTGTAGTGTTTGAGAACATCATCAAAGACCTGACCCGCATTGCTGGTATGTCTTGTGTTTCCCATTTAAAATACACTGGTGATTACATATAACGGTTCATTTTGGGATGAAGATTATTGCTATGGATGGTGTCAGTGGCTAGCTCTCGCGGGTTAGCGGGGTTTTCCCATCTTCCTGAGACAGCAGTGCTGTTGACCCCATTAGTGACATTTCTGTCAGAGACATTCCTGTCTTCATTCTGTTTGCAGACTTGTTATCAGTTAAAGCCACTCCCCATGGACAAATTCGTGGCTGAGTATTTGTCTTGTCTCAGGTGTGGGGGAACGGGGGGGGGGTGATTCTGACACATCAGAAGGTGAAATACACTATATAGACAAAAGTATTGGGACACCCCTTAGTCATTGAATTCAGGTGTTTCATTCAGACCAATTGCCACAGGTGTAAAAAATCAAGCCACTAACCATGCAGTCATATTTACGAATATGTGTGAAAATGAGTTGTTCTGAAAGTAAGGTAAGGGGCATGTGCGGGTTACAGCATGTTGCTGCATATACCACATGATGAACCACCTGCTCATAGATGATGGTGTAAATTGCTATTCTCTGTCTTTCTCTTTACCCCCAGCACGCCCGTCCTGATCCCAGGCTCCACCCTGATTCCCGCTCACTGTCCCCCACATCAGAATTAACCTCTTTAATTGCTGAAAACAGCCTTTAACGTTTTCCCTGTCCTTGCCGACCCCATCTCCTCCCCTCCGCTGTGAACGGGAAACCCCAGCTGAACCCCTAATTCAATCCTTAACCCCGATCCCAATAAACATATTACTGCACGCCCCTTCCCTGTGTCACATGGTTATCTTTGTCGTCCATCCCTCAGACCATTTTCTCACAGTCCTTTCACTTCGGGTGAAACATGCACAGGAATGCGCATCAGATAGACAGACACTATTCGTCCTTCATTAACCGGCCTGATGTGAGAACACCAGGGCTCCCTGAAGGGTGGCAGTGTTTCAGTCTCACGGACTAACAGTCACTGTAAACACATCGCATTGTAACACCGTTTGTCACCTGACCACAGCGCGCCACAGAACCCGCGTCCCAGCAGTGACCTTAACTCTCGGGACCGCAGGTTTTAAGGCGAGCCTCTCTCTCCCTCGCAGGGTCCTCGGCTGGCGACCTCGCCATTCAGTGCACTGCGGAGGGCATCCGCCTGCAGTGTCACATGAAGTACTACACAGAGGAGATGAAAATCCAGTGGTCCCACAAGTATGCAGACATTCCGTCGTTGTAATGAGACGCAACCCCTCAATGTTTGCGGGAATCGGTCTCGGGCATGAACGAGCTTTGCGTGTAAACTTGGTGTAAGACAATGCTTAAAATCACTACTGCCTTGGCATGACGCATAAAATGATTCTGAGGAAAAAAGTGCAGAATGGATGCTATTCCTGCCTGCCTTTTTTTACACCCCAGTCTAACGTTCTCACCGTCTCACAGACTCACAGTTTACTTAATGTTGTGCCCCAAGGCACTTTAGCCAGTGAGGAGAATAGCTACTTCAGAAGACGATGCTCCCTGCAGGACAGGATAGTTTCTGGGAAAAAGAGGAATAACTCGTTCCAGTGCAAGGCAGTTTTCGGGGAGGCTCCTGGAGACCAACATCTTCAAATTATTTAGCATTGTTTGGGGCTTTCCACAAGATCATGTGACGCATTGCCCAAACGACACATGAAGTCTTAAGGCTGCATATTTGCTGCCTGTGAAATCGGGAGGATGTGAATAACAACGTTTAGTGTTTCCTGATTCCACCTCTTTATGAAACATTTAGCTCCATCCATGCGTCTCCCAGTCACTTATCCAGTACGGGGATGTAGAAACATATACATACAAACATGCACACACACTACGGGCGATTTAAGGACACCAACTGACCTGACTGCGTGTCTTAAGACCACCAAGGAAGCCAGAGAACAAAGAGGAAACACTGATGAGACACGGAGGAGATGTGAAGTACACACTCCCAGAGCAGGGGTGTTCACTGAACTCACTAACTCATTAAGTATCATCCTGCTTTAATGCAGACGGGAATACATAATTTAACACGTAATTTCCCATCTGCTCTAATTAACAAATGGAGAAAAAGTGGATCTCTTTCCTTCAAAATAGGCAATAAGCTAAATGTCTCCGAAGAAGCTGGTGTCCTTCGCCACGTCACTCTGCCTTTCACCCCAAGCCCCCAACGTCCCCAAAGCTCTGCTCTTTTTGCGTCCCCGCCGGTCACATAGGGAGAGCAGAATCTCGGCCTCTGGGAGGCTTCGGGTTGGTGGCACTCCAGACATGGCCAGCTTGGAGATTGTGGAGCCTACTGAGAAGGACAAGGGAAAGTATACCATAGAGATTGTGGATGTGGAGAAGACTTACACCCGCACCCTGGAACTTTCTGGAAAAGGCAGGTGCCATTTTTTTCTCCCCATGTCATGGGAGATTACGAATCCTCTGTATGGAAGTTTGGGCTGTGGAAAACACGCCACACATCATTCATTCATTAGAACAATAATTAAGCATTGATTAGGACTCAATTTATGTGTGACAGACATACACAAATACCACACTGGAGTTTCCCGTTGATGTCATTAATTGTGCATTTACAGGGAAATGAGGAATAGATTTGAAATATTGCTTAAGCACATTTACATAGTCATCATTGAAATATGTTTACTTGTTTGACAATGTTGGAAATTATTATTGAAGCCATTATGCAAAGCAGAACTACCACGATGCTATATTTGAACATTATATTCTTATTTCAGCATATGTTTGGTGATGTTAATATTTAGGCATCTTATCTCTGTTGACTGGGCAGTGATGTGTTTGCTGTGATTATAGTACAGCAGTTACTTACCAGACGACATGAGGACCCACATGACATCACCCAGGAACTCCGTTAATTAGGGAATTGGCTGTTATGACAATTGTAGTTCAGGGACGCAAGTGCTGTCATGCTCACAGTGGTGGCTGGGGGTTATGTGCAGGAAATGATTAAGTCAACACTGTTCTTGTGTGCCATTCTCTTCAGTGGTGGTAGCTGAAAGCAGGAAAAGGTCAGCTGTACAGCAGTACACATACATGTAGGTGTCTCATTCAAGCCTCATAAGGGGTTGATCTCTGACTCTGGTTCACAGTTTGAAACTGGTCTCTGACTGGGGTTCACAGTTTTAGGCTAGTCTCTCACTTGGGCTTGCTATTTGAGGACAAGGGGCTGGTCTCTGACTCGGGCTCACTGTTTCCACCAAATAGCAAAGCAAACGATAGGAAGGACCCGCAAAGCTGGTTTTGAGCAGAAGTAGAATTAAAGAGGCACTAACAAATAACATTCCAACGTGCCTGTCTTTAGAAACACGAGCTGCAAAGGCAGATCTATGCTCCTCCTGATTTTTTTTTACATTTACTATAGCAATTGTGGTATATTTTTGCAGCAAATATATTAGATGGTTTATTCATAATCTGCATGTCTTTTCATTGCAGCTTATGATAACGCCTATGCAGAGTTCCAGAGGCTCAAGTAAGGCAATCATCGCTGTAATCCGTCTCATTCATTACTCTCAATCCTATCCATTCGTTGCTGTGGGACCTGGGGTAATTTTAAACAGCCTTAGAAAAAAATAAATATATGATTTTGAGCTCTTTCTAAAATGCATAACATGCACGTGGAATGTGAGAGAGGGGAACACAGCTTCTCCACTGAGCAAACGGCTCGTAATAATCACGCCATGTCATCCTTGTTTTGCAGGGCCGAGGCATTTGCTGAGAAGAGTAAGTACGGCTGGGCAGGCGGGAGGTGAGCCGGGGATGCTTGGAACCACAAGGGGCATTAACTTCTGATATTTAACCGCGACGTATTTAAACCCCCAGACCGCGGAAAGGTGGTCGGAGGCCTGCCTGATGTTGTTACGATTATGGAGAAGAAGGTGAGCTGCCGATTGATAATGTGCTAAAGTCAATCTGAGGAAGTCTGTTAGCCAGAAGAATATGGCATGTATGAAATTCAAGAGACCAGGTACGTACGCTATTTCCTTAATTAGCGGCAGTGGACTGTTTACAGGCCCAGGATTTTTAAAGCAGTTATGGTGTTGTCAAAATATAAAAAATATATATAAATATAGTCATTCATTTTCACCCCTTACTTCAGTGACTGAGAATGAGACTTTGGATATGTTGTTGACCCAAACTGAAAAATCACACTATTTGTCTGGCTTACTTGTTGAGTCATGGGCACTGAAATGCTGTAATGGCCACTTGGGGGCGCTTTAGTGCCAGCTGAAGGTTTCCCATGCTGGTGTCTTTTGGTTGTATTCATACTCCACTTTGGTCTGAAGGGAGAAAGGCCTTTCCTGTTCCTGAGGCTTCAGAGCTTGTTGTTGGCTGGTTTGTCTGCATTTCATTTGCTTTTGCCCACTACTGGGAGGAGCTGAAAGCTCAGAGAACCCCCCCACCACTTGAAACATTGTGGTGCCTATGAGATCTCTGGATGGGACAATTTGAACCTCTGGGAAGAGATTTTGGGAACTGCAGCTCGTAGAGAATCATGTCAAAATCGATGCATCACACAAATACACAAATCTCTGCACACAAGACAAACACCACAGTTTTTAATTGATCACCGTGCTCCAAATATGCTTATCTTTATTAAAAGGCAGATTTATCACACTGATGCTTCCTTGCAAAATCTTTTAAAAAATTTACCCTAAGTTGAGCTATTTCTGATCTCCGATTGTTGATGTCTTTTTAAGACCCTGAGTCTCACCTGCACTGTGTGTGGAGACCCTAAGCCCCAGGTCAGCTGGTACAGGAATGACCAGGAAGTCGAACCTGACGACCACTTTGTGGTTGCCCTGGACTCGGGCAAATTCGCCAGCCTCACCATCAAAGGCGTGTCTCTGGAGGACTCGGGCAAGTACACCCTGGATGTACACAACAAGTACGGCGGGGAGCAGGTGGACATCACCGTCAGCATCTATAAGCATGGCGACAAAGTGCCCGACATCAAGCCCACCATGTCACCCAAGCGAATTGTGCTCAACAAGATTGAGATCCCAGCCCCAGCCCCAGCCCCAGCCCCCGCCCCAGCGGCCAAGACCGCTGCCCCCTC
>JAABNY020000063.1:271708-283644 GCA_015164015.2 Brevimyrus niger
GTCGCCATGGACATGTTGAGGGGCTTGTAACATGTTGTCAGGGCTCTGGCCACCATGCTTTCCATCTGAAGGGTTGAGGATATTTTGAGTGGTAAGGTAAATGTGGCCCCTGTACTATCGTCTGTATGTTGGTCACACTGTTTGCTGTGGAGTGTGGCGAGTGTACAATTGACATGTTACAAAGGGGAGCAGGTTACTCTCAAGGGAGATATCTACCCCCCCCCCCCCCGCCTTCCCCCCAGTGGTACAGCGGCAGGCCACTGTGCCAGAAAGCCACTGCTCGCCGAAGTTTCCTGAAACACGATTGGAAAGTGGGCACCGTGCATTGGCATGAAGATCTCTAGCACGGCAGTTTGGGAATTCCAAGGAACAAAAATCACAGAGACGCAGAAAGGATCAGACTCAGGCTTGCACACCCAGGGCCGGCCTGGATTAAGAAAGGAAGAACATTCACTGAAAATCCCTGACGGAGATGACAGGATGACGTGGACAGAGCGAATATAGTCTGTGGCAGTGGTTGGACCAAAGGGAACCTCCAGCTGCCCCTGAGGTCCGGAGGGACTTTAGCCAGCTCTTGCCGCCTGCTCTGCCACACAGAGCAGGAACTTGATGCTGCATCCTAGTTGGTGAATTGTGCACATATATTGGATAGCGAGGCATGTGATGACGGGAATGAGAGCTAGCTGTTCGGTGAGCGATTCTTATCCAGCCACATTGGTCTGTATGAAGAGCTGGCTGGTCGGTGAGTGATTCTTACCCAGCCACATCTGGTTGGTATGAATGATCCTAAGAGCTTTGCTGTCCAGGGCAGATGCTGCTGGTATGGCCTACTAAGGCAAATTGGTCCTAGGTGAATGAGCAGACAATACAATTCAGAAAACCCCCCCATTATGAATAATTTTATAAATTTATGGATATGCCCATGGGCAGAGGCACTGGGCAGGGCTGGCTCTAACGATCCAGTTCAGTGGCAGTGTGGTGGAGTTCATCCCAGTGAATAAGAGGGTCGCCATCCTTCAGCAATGACTCGGAGGATGGGTTCTGAATGCTGTCTGTGTGTGTGAACTCCAGTTCAGAATATCTGGCCAGCTTGGTGAATTGGATGGTGGGGGAAGGTGCCGGATACACCTAGTAAATCCAATTCAGGCTGGATTACCCTCTCCTGGAGGGGAATGAGTGGCTGTCCGAAGCAGAGGAGTTTAAAGTTTCTCGGGGTCTTGTTCATGGGTGAGGGAAGAAGGGAGCAGCAGATCGACAGATGAATCGGTGCGGCGTTGGCAGTGAGGCTGTACTGTTCTGTTGTGGTAAAAAGGGAGCTGAGCTGGAAGGCAAAGCTTTCAATTTACCAGTCAATCTATGTTCCTCCGCTCCCCTATGGTCATGAGCTCTGGGCAGTGACTGAAAGAATCAGATCTCAGATACAAGCTGCACAAATGACTTTCCTCCTCGGGGTGTCTGTGCTCAGCCTTAGAGACAGGGTGAGGAGCTCCGACATTCAGGAGGGGCTCAAAGTAGAACTGCTGCTCCTCTGCATTGGGTCACTTTCTTGGCTACTAGCTGTGGTGTAGTTTGGATAAATCATTCAGCTATTAGTTGCATTATTTAATTTTAAATATTTATGGATCCAGAATATGATACCTAATACAACTTGTATAATAGGGTTTGATGTAAAGCACTAAAAGTCAAACAAATCTGAAAAGGCAAATATTATCTTGGACAGACCCCATTTTAAACTCTGTTACTGTTTATGTCATTTAGGGTTAGGCCATTTTGTTATCATGATTTAGTTTTTTTATCAGCAATATTATCAACCTATTTGACGTGACCGAGAAGCCTTGAGAAAACATGCATTCTGCCTTTTAATTTTTTTTTACAACCATTAATCCAGTGATTTTTGGCTTATGGGTGACAAATGTTTCCACTGTTACTTGAAGGCTTGAACCAATGGTGAATCAATCTGCTTGCATCTGTCAGCATCCTCCCATCCGCCCTGTTAATGACGAGAGCCAGCTGTGCATGTGGAGATTGGGATAGAAGCACAGGGAGTGTGTCGATGCATGCCGATGGAGGCTTCGGGGAACACGCAAAATGTTTTAAAGCCGGAAGTTTTGCACTTACAGCAAATGATGGTGTTTCAAGCTATCACTCTTAGCGCTGAATAATGAGATCTCTCTTCTGTGGCATCCACGTAGACAATGCTCTCTGGCACGGGAGTTTGAACTTACAGTTTTATTTTTTTGGTCTTCCCTTGGCAAAAGGGGTCATTTTCACAGGCAGGTGGTACGCCTCATTTCAGGCGAGACCCTCTTCCACACGGGCTCTTATCCCAGTGACGGTGCTGACCACACCTGTCATGGCTCCCCACCAAGTGGTGGGTCTTGAAATGTAGGTTGTCTCGATTTGAGGGGAAGAATTTCATAGGTGGACAGGGTGTGATAAAAAAAAAAGGCTAAATCGGCCCCACCTCCCTTTGCGGGCCCATGAAAGGAGCCCCTCCACTACTCAACGTGTAGCGAGGAGCTTAGCCCGTAAAGAGAGTAATGGCATAGTAAGACATTAGTAACAGAGTGCGGATGTGTGGAAACAGGTAGACATGCATTGGGGGCGGGGTTGTGTGGATTAATTGACCCCCCCCCTCCCCAACACACACACACTATGCAAGCACACACAGGGGTACGTTTGCTGCTTTTGGGGCACCACTGAAAAAGTTACTTTGTGCTCCCCCCTCAGGTGTTTCGAAAATAAAAATAAATTTAGCACGTAAAGTCAGAATACAGTAGCTAGCTAGCTGGTTAGCAGAACAAGCTGCTTCAGCAAATCCTGTAATAAGTAGTGTGGTGACTTTGTGGCGAATAGGGGCCCCCGCACAGCCCAGCCATGAGTGATGACCACAGTCAACACTTTCTATGACTGGATCTGACATGATAACATTGAGACATTTTCCTCAGAATGGCAAATGACAGGTTTTTGAGGATTTGGGAAGTTTTACTTCTAGGTCAACTGATCACTCACTGACTATCAAGGCTGGAGTCAGGCCAAGTGGTACCCAGAAGGTGTGGCAGTCTGCATCCCAAAAACCAGTAACCAAGATGCCAAACAGCCAGACTGGTGCCAAATAATGAACGGGAACAGATTCCCTTTAATTCATCACACGAAAAAGAACGCACATTCATTGGTGAGACTTCCAAAGTAGTGCTGTGCATCGATTTAAAGAGCAGCATGGAGAAGGTCTTTCAGAACCACGTGTGGGAAAAACAGCATCTCCATGTGAAGGAGGGCCTGGCCACATGGCGACCATACACTCGCTGAGGTCCTTCGGTAAAATCGCTTCTGCCTGCCATATCTTTCACTGGAATCAGCTTTGGGTGTGAGGAGGTGGACCTGAGTCAATGGGAGAATCCAGTCTGGCTGGTTAAAGCACAAATAAACAGCGAACACAGACTGTTTCAATCAGGCACATGGAGTCGTTCTTTCCGATTCACTGCTCGCATTATTTATGCCAGACGAGGGCACCGGTCCTGTTTTGCATTTTACTTTAAAGCACTGATACCTGTTGCTGGGTGAAAAAAAACCTGTTGGGATGTTTCCACTTATATGTACATCTCTCCCCAGGAATGGACCCAAACTAGGTCAGGGAAAATGTTTAAAAAGAGAAAGAATGGGACCGAAAGTGAGGGGGTAGTGATGGAGTAAGGGTGCACTATGGATTCTCTCATCTGAGAAACCCAGGCATACCTTTCGTCCGGGGATTTCCACTGAAGTGAAACTTGGTTCTTTTTATCTCGGAGAACACGGCTCTTCACTGCGCGCCGAGCAGAGACTCTCCTTCATCTGCCTCGATACTGAGGGACTTTCCCAAGGTTATGGCTGAACTGCACCCCACCCATATTGCAGCATAGTGCAGGCTTAACGAGCTGCGCTAACAGTAAATGTGAATGCCCCCTCCCCACACCCCCACCATAACTATTTCTATCTGCCAGACCCACCTTGCCCAAGAGTTGGGCCCCCTCCCTCGCAAGCACTGCCCATACTTGCCCAGACCCCGCCTGCCTGTTAGCTGGGCTACAAATAAACATGCAAAGGTCAAAGGTCAGTATTCTGGTTATGGTAGAGTGCAAGGTCACATTGGACACCAAGCATCTGGCAAAGGAAGTCTAAAAGAGTGTTAAAGACTTTTTGTATCTATTATTATTATTATTATTAATAATAATATATTTTATTGGTCCCTATGGAGAAATTCTCCTTACGCCTCGGCAAACTTGCTCTCGGAAAATGAGAGCAAGCTGACCAAGAAGGACAGTCACCTATTGTGGCACCCAAGGGCCTTGCTCAAGGACCTAGCAATGTGCCAAGGCTGGCCTTGAACCGGCAACCTTCTGATGACAGGCACCGAGACTTGGCCCGCTGAGCCCCACATTGCCCTCATTAGTGAAGCAACCACTGGTGGCACAGATGTGCGCCACCCTGCGCAGAAAAGAATGTGAATCTTTTAAAAACAATGAAGTCACGCGTAATTGCAGCACAACACCTATCGCATTTCCCTGACAAGGAGAGCTGTAACGGTTAAAAGTGACGCGTTTAACACATCATGAAATGCGGCACCTTTTAATGTGTTGGTTCTGATGAGTGCATTAATGGTGGTCTTTCGGTGCTACGTTGTAGAATTTGGAATTAGGTGATCAGTGGTCATTGTTACACACCGCAACACACAGTGCGCAACAACGAAATGTGTCCTCAGCATTTAACCCATATGTGACTTTCGTGACATAGCAGGGGGCAGCTAATTCAGCACCCAGGGAGCAGTGCTTGGGGACGGTACCTTGCTCAGGGTACCTCAGTGGTGCCTCGCTGGCAATCTTTCAGTTACAAGTGCGCTTCCCTAACCATCACGCCACCACTGCCACCCAGCAGCTGTGTTTTTCCAAGGCTTGAAAGTAAGAGGTCCATCGGGCGTTTAATCCTCCAAAACAGAAACTATTTTTCAATTTTTATATAAATGACAGAACTGTGTCGCATCTGTGATTGGCTGAACCCAGGAGCATCTGCACTGTCGTTTTCAATCAGTCTCATACTACCCCCCCCCTTGTGAGAACTCTGGGATCGGGGGGGGGGGGGGGGGGGGGCAGATATGCACTTTATCAATAACATGACATGAAAAGCATGAACAACCAGGCCACCTCAAGCCCCTTTAATTCTCCATAATACTTTTATGCGATTTCATTGCTGAGGAGCGTGTCCATATTTGACTTTCTTCACTGTCACTATATGTGTGATTTTTTTTGGGTCACTCCTGCCAGTGAGAGCAGAAGAACAGAGGTGGTGCTGTGGGCGGAGCCTCTGCCTTGGCCAATGATCTCTCAAGTTTGGTCTGCCTCTGGCCAGGTGCTCAGCCTCCATGTTCAAGATTCAGAATTCCTCATTAATTTGTCTAATGCACAGTTATACAGGTGTGCTCACAGTAAAACACAGATCTGGTTACGCAGACTGTGAGACAAAAAACAGCAAGTTTGGAAAAACACAAATAAATGATTAACAGTGGGGGGTGGAGAAATGTATAATAAAGGTTAAGTGAGACTGTGTACTATATGTGCAGAAGTGATATGTAAGGGGCAGAAAGATGGAAACCAATAGGTAATAAGACCATATATACAGAAATGGCAGTGTTTAAATGCAAATATAACAGTAGATGAATATAAAGTAGGCCAGGGGTCTCCAACTCCAGTCCTGGGGAATTACTATCCAGTAGGTTTTCTAACCTACTTGCCTTCTGATGAGCCACACCTGGCCCTGGTATTTACCTGAGAACAGGTGTGGCCCATCAGAAGCCAGGTAGGATTGAAACTACTACTAGATAGTAGCTCTCCAGGACTGGAGTTGGAGACCCCTGCAGTAGAAAATGCAAGACATGAATTTTGTCATGTTGCAGGAGATGCAGCTCATTGGCACATACTGTACAGCCAATGTACTTTGTCATACTGCATGAGATGCAGCACATTGGCAAACTTACCTAATGCATTATGACATGTTGAGGGAATACAGTACATTAGCACTGTCATGATATTTGAGATGCAGCCTGTTGGCACACACAACTAATGCCCTTTGCCACATTGCACTAGATGCAGTACGTTGGCACATACAGCTGATACAGTATACTGTCATATTATCGGAGATGCAGTGCATTGCCACACACGGCTAATGCACTTTACTATGTTGCAAAACATTCAGCACACTGGCACACACAGCTAACACGCTAATTTGTGTGCAACCCCTTCCTGGCTACATTAGAAGTCACATAGCTGCAGGGTGGCATTTAGAAGCATAGGTGTGCTCTCTCACTAAGGGAACTCTGACTCTGAGAGGCCCATGGGTGCAGGGATCACCAGCTGACCGATTGCATAAGCCGACCCACACTAAGCCGAGCTACTGCCAACACGTCTCACCCCCTCAAACCCCCCCCCCCCCAATACCTATATACCTGACCACATGACATACATGAGAGTTATGCTCCTTTATTCCATTACTCCCTGGGGGGAGTCCTGCACCCTCTTTTAACACATACTGCTGTCCTCCCCTTTATTTGACATTTCTCCATCGTGTAATGGAATGCAGGTGAAAAGCAACGCCACGTGAGCTCAGAAAATGCATTATGTTATGGATCAGGGAGGTTTTCTCTGTGCTGACGTCTTGGTGATGAATTTGACACTGACAGTGAGAGCTGGGCCTGCTCCGTGGTGTGTGGGAGATGCCAGCTTCCTGCCGTGCCCCGTCGCCAGCCCGGTAACTGCCAACCAAACATTGATTTCATTGTCTTCCACACTGGTGCAGAGTCAGTGAAACCTATTTCTAATTTCCGGCAAGTGTTGTTAATATTCCTAAGGGTTAGCGGTTAATATTCGGCTGAACAGCCAGGGGCCCCCTGCACCACTCATCTTCCCTGTCATGGCTGCCTGCCTCAGTACCTCCTGTGCCCGTGAAACGCTGACTACATGCCCGCATACATACTGAGGCGGAGCCTCGTTCACAGCCATTACCGCCGCGCCATCACTACGCTCACGACCACACGCCATCCACGCAATTCTAATGCGTCATGCAAACGGAGGGTAAAATGTGCAGTTTGTTTTCTCTGGAGGTCTCAGGTTTCTGGGAAGGCATGACCTTCAGCGGGGTAGCATGGCACAAACTCTGCCACGTTTCCACATTCGATCAGAGCAGTTTCTCAAGGCTTCACTCATGTTTGTGCACTGCTGCAGAGGGAACCTCCAGGGTGACTGGCCCCCCCCCCACCACATCAGCCCACCCGCAGCCGATCACTATCACTGCATGCAGCAGCTGGACTGGTATCAGTGTGACAAAGGTCAAGGCTTACAAGTGACCGCAGGTACAGGAGTAATACAGCCCACCAGATGGAGGCATGAGCGAGACCCGAGACGGCGAAAGGCAACTGCCCTTCCCACGCACCATTCACTGCCACGTGCATCATCTCACTGAGCCAAAGGTTACAAAATAAACGTTGTTTATATTATTATATATAAAAAATTTTCTTCAGTGATTTAAAAGCAATCCATCTCCTTAAAGGTTTTATGTATCCTGTAAGTGTGAGTGTCTCCCCAAACATCCAATGTCATTGCTGATTTCCCGCTTGGCTCGACTACCTTTTGCCGTGCATTTGCCTGAGAGCTGGGTCACACAAGGATGTTTTTAAAGCAGGATTTACTTTGTCTCCCTCGCCTCATTATTCACGTTGCAGATCAATAAAATCTGTTGACTTTTGATATACAGTCGTTCCTAAATCAGCAAATCATTATCATAATCGCATTATTCTTTTATCCAAGATTTAATTCAAAAGAAAACACATTTACCGCATTTATGTTTCCACTGAGGCCTAGCGATATTGCACTCTTGGACAGGGGACAGCAGGTGTACAAATTAATTCATTAAACAGAAAGACGGCATCATTATTACAAATTAGCGAGATCTCTGGGGCATCATGAAGATGGAGCTTTCCCGTGAGTCGTCCCGTGTGCCGGCAACGCCTGCTGGCGTTAGCCCCCTCTGTGGGGGGGCTCGGGGGGTGATCTCAGACGACAGTCCTAGTGCCTGTCCGCTCTCACCGCCTATTGGACAAATGATTCCAGGCTACAGCCCAATAGCCTTCAGACAGCTTGTGTGTAAATGGCAGTCGCGACTCCAAAGAAGCCAGCCTGCTCCCTCCATTACTGTAGTCTGACATTGGAAAAAAATCTACCGTGAATCAGCCAGCAAACTTGCTTTAACACACAGCTTCCCTTCCGGACCCACCATGTTCCTGTTTTAACATGGCCAGGCTTTTTGGCCCTGAGCAGTTGCATTATATGAGTCTGGTTTTTCTTGCAGAACACAGCAGGATTTCAGAAATGATCCTGGTTAAATGACCGGCCCTCCTGAGAACGTGGGACCACCCCCCTAATGTCACATGACTCATGAATATATGTTCCGTCCTGTAACAGTGTGGTTCTCTGATAACTGGCAGATGGCTAAAGTAGAACTATTAAAACCAGCAAACTAGCCATCTGACTGGGAGAACAGTGTCACTGTTGTGTTCCTTAGTCACAGCTAAGGTCCTCAAATAATGTTTTAATGGAGGAACCAATGTTAAACATTTTGTATTGCGTGAACTTGCCAAGATGAAGGATGAGAAGCCAGCCAGCTAAAGCTGATCATTTGATCCCGCAAGAGATTCCTGACAGAGAAGAACGATTCCACGCTTTTCTTTTATCTCAAAGAAAGGCCGTATTCCAGTTTGCGGAGTCAGTGAACCAGCTGTGCTGGGCAGTGCGGGAACTTTGGGAGGAGCCTTGGAAAAAGAGAGAAAAAACATCTTGGACATTCACTGCTGTAGTTGCCTGCCTGGGCTTCTTGCCGGTGTGCGTCCACTGGCAGCCCAGCCGGGCTTCCTAACCCTCTCATCAGGAAGGCTTTTCTGGCTGTTAGCAGCCCTGAAATGTTTCCCTATATGTTCCCTTAACACGTCTGCCTAGTTATCCGGAACATTCAGCCCCCGTTCTTCCCCAGGCGCGGTACGTGTGCTGCAGTAGTCAGCTATCAGAAAAAATCTGTCAGGAAAGATTGGAAAGGGTGCCGTATGGGGCTTGTGAACCATTTTTAACTGCATTTCTGAACTGTACAGCTCAGAGAGGACAGTCACTCCCCAGGGATAGCAGCATTGGCTGCTAGCGGGGTTTATAGCTGCAAATCTCCTTAATGCATATGTGCGTTGGTACTTTCTGATAAAGGGATCCCTGAGTGTCACTGCCTCCCCCTCGCACCATGCTAATGAACGACGTCACCGTTTGGTGGGACAGAATCCCGCAAAGTGCAGTTACGGGCTGCACAGTGCCCCCCAAAGTCTGCTCTGTGAGTGGAACACAATGCCAGAACTCCCATCAGCTTAGGTACGTAATCAAAGGAAGCTGGGATTTCCTCTGATCACAAAGACATAAATGCGAACGAGTTTGAAGCCCCTGATGAAAATGCGGGAATTTGCTGGTGCGCGGTGAGTCCCTGACGGGCAGAGGCTTTCATCTCCTGCTGAATATCTTCCTGTGCCAGCTTCAGCAGAGACGATCGAGCCTCCCGAATGCTCACCACCGGACAAACCCAGAGCGCCTGCACCAACCCCCTAAAGCAGATACTCATATTTTCAGCACAACGGGAGCAAAACAATGTTTTAGGGCAGCGGTGGCCAATCTTACCGGCAAAGGGCCAGTGTGTATGCAGGTTTTTTGGGGGTGACCTTTAGGTCAGCTGTTCAAACCCAGGTGTGAGGACTCCTGTTAAGAGGACAGGAATCAGTCCTCTAACTTAGTAATCTAATTAGGGAGTTTCACCGAAAAACTGCACACACAACCTTTTCTAGATAAGATTTCCCACCCCTGTTTTAGGGTGATTTGTCCATAGTGGGAGTTTCTTGCTGTCTATTTGACATAATAATTATTCAAAGCGAGTATTCACTGAGTATTTACTGAGTATTCACTAGTGATGGTGTACAGGACACTGCAAGGTTTCTTAGAGTGAATTAAAGGCCAGAGGGTTAGCGACAGGTGGGGCTGCCGACCTGGAGGGGGTCCACAGCCACCTTCGCCGGTTCCTCGTTCACACGCTCTTCACACCAGCTATTTTTGTGTACCAGACAAAGCAGGTCCAGGCCACATGCAGCCTTTCGCTCAGTCACCGTGGAAACCGGTGAATGTAGGCTGGCAAACTTTTACATAAATAACAGGCCACTCCGCATTGCCCCCTATGGTCTGACACTCACTGAAGCGATGAACCCACTGCTGGCACCAAAATGCTTGTACCAAATGTCAGGCTGGCAGACTCAGTGGGGGGGGGGAGGGTAGCTGAGGTCCCCTTGCACAGAAGTGAAATGGCGTCCTGATTGATATGGTACTTGTGGCACATGACAAGCAGACCATACGGCCTCTCAGTTAGCCTGCCAGTGCGGAGATGCCTTTCTATCCAGGTCATCATTGACATCATATTCCCCTCTTGGGCTCTGCCCAGCGTCCCGCGTTCAGTGGTGAGGCAGGGGCGTCGTTAAAGACCTGGAGACTAATCAATCGGCTTTTTCAGAACACATAAGCAAACTGAAGCAAACTGATCTGCACATTGGACATGCACAGAGTTCCGCTAAATCATAATAGGTTGTTCTATTTGTCAGTCTAGTTATGGTCACACAAAGTATGTGCTGGCAGGTCATGTTCATGCCTTATATTTTTTGAAATGTAAGTGAAAACCTTTTATTGTAAAGTGATGATATATTTACATGATTTGCTGTAGAGTACGGTGTGTATATTGCAGAGCATCATCTGTATGTGTCCCCATGCTGGGTACCTCGCTGTCTTTGACCGGACCCCGGTGAAGTTGCCAATCAGCAACTGTTTTTTAATTATTACACCTAGCAAAACTTCCATCTCATTCTCACTGAAGTTCCAATTTATTTCTTAATAGCAAAATCCAGTTACAAATAACAATGCAAGCATGCTGTCATGCAGCTTGGTCAGCGGACAGGCAGAAAGTCAATCGGAGCCGGTCAGACGGGCAAACGGGGTTTAATAGGGTAGACAGGGCAGAGGATCACAGGCTGGGCAACACTACACTACACACGTCAATGACAGATCTGACGGGACTAGACTCGGACGCGGACTAAGTACACAAGACAGGCTGGGGTTAACTAAAAACAGGTGGGAACAATCTGGAGTTGACATGAGGTAATGAGGGGGCGTGGCACACACGAGGATCGTTCGGAGTTGAGCGTGACACATGTAGTGAAAAGAACATCACAAACAAGAATAAGGAATAAAGGTACTAAATCTAATCAAGACATTTTTGCTCTGCGGTTTAGCTCCATTAAACTCCCAATTTAACATGTGGGGCTGCTGTTGTGTCAGCAGAGTGTGATGGTTTGATTCAGCATGCCCGTTTTAACGGAAATTCTTCTCCTGTTAGTCATTGTGTCATTGCCTGCAAATATCTTTGCGACCGGTTCCATCTCTCATTCCAGTTCATGATTTATTCAATAGCTTAATATACTCCTAGGATCAGTAAAGTTTGATTAAACATTCTTAATCATCATTTGAAATGCCACACACCATGGATTTGCACTCACATCTTTACAAACTTTACGTGTTTTCTTCCTCCTGGAAGCCTTTTATATACTGTAATATAGGAAATGCAAGCAGTCAAATGTGACTGCAAAATGCTAGCAGTCAAAATTCCACTGCATGTTTTTTTTGTTTTTTCCAGACATAAACCTCGCATATCAATTAAAGGATAGTGCCACCAGGTTTTCTGTTTATCATTTATTAAAGAAATGTGGTGATGGTACTGTGGTGTGTTGTGGAGAGTATCCTGTGTGATTGTTAATTGGTTGCACCTGGGGGGGGGAGGAATGTCTTTTT
>JAABNY020000063.1:312480-333410 GCA_015164015.2 Brevimyrus niger
GGGCTTTTTCGATCTTAGGGGGGGTGGGTCCCCCTACAGATTTTTCCCTACCCCACACCCATTTTGTACGGGACGGGCCCCAAACCCCCCCCCCCCCCCCCACGACCCAGTAGGACAAGCAGGTTGAAAAATGGATGGAGGGATATACTAACAGGGTGGATCTTTAAGGGTGACTCAAACCGGTGTGTAATATAAAATTGAGAAATATACAGGAGAGAGAGACAGTTAAAGCTTACTTTAGTCTTACAGTTGAATTTCCCCCAAAAAACAAATGATGTCACATTGTGGAAATGGCTGTATGGATTTGTAATCTTTCTATGGAGACAAGAAACTAGAGGCTCACAGGGTGGAAAACAAATGTGGGGACTATATATAATTACCGAAAACAAAATAAGTTTCACCAGATTTGTTTCTTTATCTAAAGGTAGAATACCCTAGTCTATCAAAATAATAAAGAATAAGTTTTCGTTTTATGATTTTATAGTTTATATTTACTGAGGACATGCTAAAATGAGCGCATATTCCAGAGAAATGGTGCTTTAAAGAGATGTAAAATATAATAATAATAATTTATCGTTGTTAGAGCAATAGAAAACACCTAAACACATAATAAAATAGGTTGGTATAAAGATTTGTGTAATTTCATAAAAGAATAAGAGCCAGTTAAACACGAGGATATGAATATGTGGCCCAAAACAGGAATCACCCAAATGTCACCTGCCATGTGTCAGAAGACCAAACCCGATGCGATGTGTAGAAAAAGCTGCAGCTAGTGGCCGACAGACAGGCAGAGCTGTCATCGTCATCTTTGTGCCATGTGACCGACTAATACAGCGTTCATTAGGGCTCACCTGGGAGGCCAATAAGAGTAAAACACATTAGTAAGAGCTGACACTTAAAGCCAGATGATCTGTCATGTCTTTGGGAGTTTTAGCCCCCCGTGGTTTCATGACAGTGTCACACCCACCAGCGCCAGGTCTGTGTATTTGGCAGAGACATCTGAGAGGGTGGATCCTAAGATGCACACGACCGGGGACCGGCAGAGGAGCGTCTCCAAGAAACTCATGCAGCTTATCTCTGAGGCATAAGGATGCAGTGATGGCGGCTGCGCTTTCATATCCAGAAGAACACGTCCTTCTTCCAGAGCTCCCTAAACTGACAGAGATCCAGCTTTCGCACACAGCTGTTTATGTTTCGGTCATTACATGCTAGTGTTTATCGCTCTGGTACACAATTGCTTTTCACTAAGAATTGTACACAAAAAATTACCTGTATAATATATCAAGACAACACTAAACGAGCATGATATCTGTCAGGATGTTGGTAAATTGTATTAAATGCGAATGCCAGAGTCACATCTGTGTGAGTGATGCCCGGTTCCTAGACCTCCTTTTCCTTCATTCACTTATATATAATTATAATAAATTGTCTAAATACCATTAGAGTAAAAAGTGCTGATTTAATTCTGTGTTTAACTATAGCTGTGTCCTCCTCTGAGTGGGGGGTGCATCACAACTGGTGCCTTCTTGGGGACTGGGACTCGGAACACCAAGGGCGGCAGTGGCCAGCATCGGGAGTGCAGAGGCATTCTTGGAAACTTCGCCTAAACCTCACACATGCTTCTTTAACTTGCCAGATGCTGATATGATGATATGACACAGCTCATGGTCTCTTTGGTAACACTCATGTTTTCCATCTCAATTTATCACAATATAAAGAAGCACAGCATGATGACCATGGGAGATCATCAATGGGCAATTCTCAGTGTTTGTTGGAAATATACCTGCTGGATGTGACCAGGTTTCTTTTCTGTAAACAGTCCATTTTTGTTTAGTTTTTTTGGTGTAAATAGATATTCCATACCTAGAGGTTTGCAGGTAAATGGCATAGTGAAGCAGGCCCACATCGTCAACAGGGTCAGTGGTGCATCCCCATTCATTACAGATGGATGAAATAGCATGTGAACCGACAGTGATGTGGACAAATGTGGAAAGACCTCTGAGTAATTGCCATTTCTGTCTCTATTCACCTGTTCATTGCAGCTTTTTAATGCTAAAAGATTATGTGGCCTGAACTCACAGCACAGACAGCACTGCGGTGTGACTAGACGTGATATAAAGCATGTCACATAACTGAAATACCACCTGTTAAGACGGTGTGCTGGGTAACTTGGCATGTGCGAAGACGTATCTCATTCAGATATGCTTTCTTCCCGTCATGTAAAACGAACCTCGCGACTGCACAGGCGTTGATCTTTTCATCCCGTTTCATCATGTTACCCTGAACGCACGTAACATAACCTCCCTGCACACGGGGACACACACAGCCAGGACTGACGTGTGACCCTGAACACACGGAATGGAACGTCCCTTCACAGGCTTTAGTGAGAGTTCCTCTGCCCTTCGGTCTGTGGCCACGCTGTTGTCTAAAGTCCCTCGGGGGTGAACGAAGGGGGGTGAGGTGGAGACCATTCCTGCAACCTTAATGAGGATGCATCTGCTCTGGTGATGACAGAGAGCAGCCCAAACACCAAATAGGAGGGCAGCAGGGTGCCTTCAAACGGGGCCTCGGTATCACCACGGCGACAGGGGAGGGGCCCCACCTCCGTCCGCCGCTTGTTTGCACATCAAAGCATGGGGACCCTCCCCTTGGGCTTCTGCTCCTTTCATCCCACAAAGACAAGTTTCCAACACAGAGTGGGTTGGGGTTACTACATGCGTGTGCAAGGCGTGCCTCCCCGAAGCCAGCAGTGCAACTTGACACAGGGGCATATTGGGGCTGGCTTCTTCTCAGCAAGATACGCCTCTATTTTTACGTTTTAATGTAGTCAGTCCTGGGATCCTCTACATCACAAAGATGCTGCACTCGGCTGCCATAGATGTTAAGCCCAGTCTCAAACATCAGTCTTTCTGATGCCATCTTCTTTTGACACATTCATCAGGCCGTACAGACGTGTCACTGGGGCCGCCCCGAATCGCGTGGCACACGTACCGCGTCACGAAGATGGTGAGACGCGGCTGTCGCGGATGGAATATCTGCACTCCTGTGGTTAGCATGGACAACCTGCTGCATGATGAAAGCCAACAGCTGTCAGGTTATGCAGCAGTTTGAGGTCGGCCCATGCACCTCAGGCACAAGTGACAGCAGGAGAATCCTACGAAGATCTCCCAGACACACGTGGGAACGTTTGCTTCCTGAACCCAGATGTCAGCACCAAAATGGCTACCTTCTCCTGTCTCTGGTTTGCTCTGACAAACCTTCCCATCTGGAGCCAAACGCAGTCCCCGTTCCTCCCTCCTATCACTGGAAGACATGGATCTCCTACTGATGAATGTTCTTGGAAAGTCTTCAGTGGAGGACATGGATCTGAAATCCCTGGCAGTTTACATTCCCTCCTGATGAACATCCTTGGAAAGTCTTTGGTGAAGGACACGGATCTGGGATCCCTGGCAGTTGACATTCCCTCGGCTCTGCAGTGACACTCACAGCTTCGAACGGCTCACACTGCCCATGGAAGGTGCCATCAGCGCTGTGCTCACTTCACCAGCAGGGGGCTTTCATTTCCTCACCTGTCAGCGTATGCACTAGATTCACTTTTTGGAGGCCTTGTGGTTTGGGGCGGATGGTCTGCCTCCTGGGGTCTGGCCCAAATGAGTCAGTGTTATCAAAATGCTGCATCCAGTGGAATATGTGTAGTTCTCCGCACGCTAACGGCAGCACGCAAGTCTGGTCTTACCAGGAACTCATAATAATAATATTAATAATAATAATAATAATAACTGGTACTTATATTCATGCAATGGGGACACTCTCTTAAGGTCTCTCCAAACATTCACTCTGTACAGCACAGGACAGCAACGCATAGCAGCGACGAGGGAGCTGCAGACGCGCCATGGTCAGGCTCAAACCAGCAACCTTCTGATCACAGCCACTGAGCCAGACAGGCAGAGACAACCTCATACCTCACTCCACATGCGCTACATGGGCACGCATGCATTTTCCGACTTCCTGTTAAACTGCAAAGCATTAAGTTTGGACTTTTCTCCACATAGGATTTACCTCCACGTTTTCCTTGGTAATTCCCATATATAAGTGCGAGATCTCATTTCTGTGGGACGTTTACAGCCTTCATGCTGATCTTGAAGCTGCTCACGCCGACTTCAACGCGGTGAGGAACCTTCTCCTGGTTCTCAGGAGGTCAAAAAGGGCACAGCAATTTTAATGAAATAATGAGGCAGGAAGTGAACAATTTCAGACACAAGTTTCACAAGGTGGCACCGAAGGACATATTTTCTGTCTTTATAAATGCAGTATTTATAAGGCTTTTTCTAGCCTAGACTGAATCCAACGGCTAGAAGATTAATCAGTGGTAACAAGGTTAACTCCCACCATAAGTATGTGGTATGCCCACTGTGAATATTGGGCTTCATCCCCTAAGTATTATTAAAGAAAGTAATTTCCCCAGCATTTATTTAGCCCGAAAGAGCAGATGAATTATGAACGATGTCAGTTGGGAGCCAGTGAATAGAAATGACAATGGAAATCTACATCAGAGGCATTCACAGAGAATTTCAAATGCACACATAAGTGCAAATGTAGTGACTTATATTAAGTACAATAAGACCTATTCTCCATGTCAATGAAATATATAAAGAACACTGAGCTAAATATGTCAGTCTGACGTACACATTTCTCACTGATAGCATTTCAATAGCTATTCAGCAGGCATCAGAAATGAGGGCAAAATAAAAAATAAAAAAACTACATATTAGCTTCTTAAATGAACACTAAAGTGGATGAATGACTGAAACAGGAAGTTTATGCTGATCTTATTCTGCTGTGATTCAAAACCACCAGTGCTGACGTGTCCCGGTGTGTTCTGATCTTATGAAGGCTCTAAAGATATATCGTATGAAAGGTTTTTATTTTCTTACGCCCGTTTCCCAAACAGTCTTTTAAGAGATTGATTAAGGGAGAGCTCCTTATGTGCAACCTAAATGGGTGCCGCTTGACACTGATGGCTCAAGAATCGATTATTCCCTCCGTGCAGCCACTGCTTGACTGCTGCATGACAGAAAGTTGACTTCTTTATAAATATAAAATTGCAGGAATGCTTTAAAATACTGCAATAACCAGAAGTGGGCAGAAGCTAAAAATAAAATATAAAATTAACAAACCATCTAACCATAAATATGATTTTCGCTGACTGGGTGCACAAACCTGCCTCCCCAGAATGTGCTACAAGACACTTGTGTGCTATGTGAAATTTACGTTTCCTGGTGATGTGTTATCGCTATAACATGTATGTTTACACATCATGGTAGGCATGAACAACAAGCCTACAGACAACTTCTGACAATGAAACCACACGCAAGTCTGCTTGCTCATTACAAACACAAATGGAAGCACACTGCATCATGTACATAGCAGCGGGGAAAGTATTTAAAATGAGTCACCAGGAATCAGCAGTATTCCATTACAGACTTAAAATAGTCTCAAGTCCCAAATAATTAAACTTTGCTAGAGACTGGAAAATCATTCACTTATGTTACTGGATATTTTTGACCATCCTGAGGTTTCCTGCAAATACCCTGTATATTTCCAGCGCTCACATCCTTCACAGCAGTGGTGGGTTGATCCCCATTTTCAGCTATATTTATCTGGTTTTGTTGGTCAGAGACCATTGGCATATTGTCAACACATCCATCTTCACTCTCGACTGTCAACTCCACATGTAAACATTTATGAAGTAAAAAACGATCCATGTTATGTTATTTTAGGTTAGTGGAGCACTCTGTCTCTTCCACACGTAATGTAAAAAAGTACACAAAGTTTTAATTGGTCAAACATAGCATCCACGCAATAGAAATGTAAAATAAAAAACCTCGGATTGTGACCATAATACCTTCCGGAAACTGGTATATCAAGTTTTCGCATTAGAAATAATGGAAACTCAGATGATTTGTTCCACAACCCAAAAATATTCATAAAAAATGATTCATACAAAATATAAAGTAAAAATACATAAAACAAATTAACCTGCATTTTACCTTTGAAAAGAATCGTTGATGGTGTGAGGGAGACGAGAGAGAGGAGAAGAAGATGGTTATTATGTAGGACGACTCTATAACTAACGGAATCATCTGTTGGCTCACTGGAATCTTTTTTTTTTGTGCGACTAACAAGGAACCTATCCAATGACAACCGTTTTTGCCTCCTTTTCGATATTGCGGAAATGTGGACATTGCATTGTCGTTAAACAGATTCATCCCTCGCACTGCTACACCATATTCGGGTGGTGCTTTTCTACAAAATTTTGACTATATAACTGAAGGATGCTGACTGAGACCAAGCATGGGACACGATTGGCCATAATAACGCAGTGAGAGAGCGAGAGAGAGAGAACCATAGGCTCAGTTGTGATTACATGAAACTCGACAGACAAAGCATATGCATAATACTCGTATTGTAAGACCTCGCCTGATTATTAAGTAAAAAATTTTGCTTGTCTTGCAAAACACTCGCAAACCAAGTTACTCGCAATCTGAGGTTTGACTGTAATCATAAAAAAATTATATCTTGGGGGTGCCACGGCTATTCCAAGAGTAGCCATAGCACCCCCAAGTCATGTCTTGAAAAGTGCTATATAAATGTAACTTTCATTCTTAACATAAGAATCTTAACTGTCTGCTTCATTATTGACTATTAAGGACTATTCCAGGGTACTTTTTGTGGGAAGATATTTTATGCTGTGTTCCTTATCTTTCATTATGAATTCACGTGTTACTGAGACAAATTTGCTGTACATTCAGAGCACAAGGATGAAACTAAAGAAGATTATAGTCATGACTCAGACAAAATCATTTTATCTTACCAATCAGATATGTTTTAGTGATGTTTGGTTATGAAACTGTACACTTAACGATGTTAGTCTTATTTTACATTAGCAGAATGAACCAACAACGATGATAAAAGACAGCTAAGAGTGGCTCAGACCAACCTCACGAAAGAATGGAAGATATACTGTACTTACCTAAGATGTACTTATGGAAGATATACTTACCTAAGAACGTTTCGGAAAACACACTGGAGCATCAAGAGGCAACCTAAAGTAGAATTTAAAAATGATGCAACATTAAGAAGGTTTCAGGAAATGCACCCCTGATTATCTGCGGCTAAAAAACATTGAACATGGAAATGCAGGGTTTTGAACGTAACCAGGAACTTACATACCTACAAAATCAACACTAAGTGGGAAGTCAAATCATGCAGCCTTAATAGCTGAGTATGTTTAACCACAGTGTCATGTTACTTAGTGCTATAAAATGGGTTATTAATAAGGCTTAATTGTGTTTATACCAGTTGTGTTCCCAGGATAAACTGGACACCTGCTGGACACCCAGCTAATCCCTATAATCCAGTATAGAAGCCCATAATGCCACGCACTTCACACACACACCTTGCACTTCACACACACACCTTCTTGCCAAAGCCATCTTGCCAAAGTGATAGGCCTGGTGCCCCCAACCTCACTGCCCCTCCTTGTGACCAGACCCCCCCAAACACTGCTCCGCCAGAACGCTCGTAACTACTGTGAAATACGCCACTTTCTTATCCTCACCTGCAGATCGCTTCAATCCTGTAACACCTGAGGATCGACAGAGCAAACACCATGAGAATATGTCCTCAGCAATTTCTTACCAGGCAGGGTTGTGAACACCTCGAGGCTGGGATGTAGGGGGGCTGTTCAGCCACTGCAGACTAACTGCCAATAAAGTTAAATTAATTTCTGCCTTAAATAGCAGCCTGAAGCGCATGCCCAGCCCCCTGTCAGATCCCTGCATTTCTGTGCCTGTCCACCCCACACTAACAGGCCCCCCTTCATCCCAGTCTAGGTCGTACTCTCCTTCCCAGTGCTAGCTCCTTACATCCTACTGACTTGTGAAAGTGGAGTCCAATGGCGGAATGTGGACCTGGCTTCCCGAGACTCGGCACCTCTCCCACTGTGACAGCAGCCATGCCCCAGTGACTCTGACAGCAGTGAGGTTTCTGTCTCACGGCTAGAGTCACCGTCCATGAACAGATGTCTCGGAAAATGGTTGCGTCTGTATCGTAGCCTCATCGCCGGAGCCCTCTCTGAGGGAGTTGGAGGGATGACAGCGGCCACAGACTCTGCTTTTCGAATGTTAGGATATATCAGTCCTGGGAACAGATGTCCTACTGTGCGCTTAGCTGACTGACTGCTGATGGACCTGCGGGGAGGCAACTGGAACTGTTCGTAAAAGAGCCCCCCCATTTGCAGGGAAATGTCCTGCTGGGCTACTTTGGAAATGGTGTGGTGGTACGGGATGGCCATAGCCTGTGGATCAGTCTGACAAACTGCCATGCCGTGCCTAACACACCCGGTTAATGGACAGAAAATACCAACTCCTGGGGCTTGGCATTTCTGAGAAAGTCTCATTTCTGTTTCGGTAAGTCCAAAGTTTATGACTAAAGTTGGAAGAAGATTCACAGGAAGCTGGTGAAGAAACCTCATGTCGTTCGTTTGGCCGTTAACACAGCATTACCTCTTTCTCAGGCACACTTGCTTGCCCTGACAGTATGACATTCTTCTATGTTTTATAACACCTCCATTTTAGGAGGAAAAAAGAGCTTGACCCTTTCATCCAGTAAATAATGTAGGATAGTGGTCAGTGGTTCCATCAGCTTTTAGACAACATCCCGTCGCTGGATCAAACAGAATGTGGGAACTGCTAGCTACAGCACACGCTGCTAATGACTGCCGTTTGACTTCCACTCCATCATGTTCCTGGCAGAAATAATAGTCAATAAAAAGCATTGGCAGGGAAAAGCTGAAATGGTGAGCGGCTGGAAACAAAACCTGAGACAATTTAGAGTTTGCAGTATGGAGAGAAAATGACTGTCATAGACTGAGCATGGTGCAATTCATCAAAACCTTAATGCACTTACGCAATGAAAACATTAATGGGATAATCGATTCATTTTAATGTTGGAATCACTTTTATGGATCAGATCAAATGACTGCCAGACCTTTGATCTTAAAGCTTCTGTAGGGTTTGGGAAGTGAGTGATGGCAAAGTGAGCATTTAAATTGGAATAAAAGTGTAGCACTCATTTGCAGGTAATTAGCCACAGGTGAGTAAATGCAGTCTCCACAGAACCTATTGATAAGTAGGACAGGAGAAATGTTTGTGATTCCACTGGCAGAGCGGTGTTAGCAGCGATCACAGCCTCCTGGAGCTGTAGATGAGACTGAGGCAAAATGGCATTCAGGCATAGTATTACGATTCACATACTGTACTAGGCCTCAGGAGAGAATCAATAAGCAGCCAGCTATGCTGCCACAAGCCACGGCTGTCTCGAAAACACACCCCACCATAAAGTCTGTGGCATGTCAACGGACTGATACCTGCTGCTGGATGCTTGGGTGGGTAACTTGCTGAGTTCTGCTGGGTCATGTGTGCAGATCAGTAGCCTCAGTGGTCTGTGGGGGGCTTCAGCCCCCCTCCCCCCCAAACCTAGTCCAGGATAAGCAGCTAGAAGGTGATAATTCATCTAGAGAAAATTCAAAACAATCAATAGGCATGTAAAGTTGAATCATGAATCGGTTAAAAATCTATATAAATGTATGACGATTTAAACCAGCTGATGTGGAAAATGAATTGCTACTTTAGGAGTACTTCACGGTACTTTACTTAATAGAAAAACTGGTGTAACATTACATTTGATTTCATGACATCAGTTCGGCGGCAGATGTCACTGCGTATTCACGTCGATGTCTACATTCCTGGTTTTGATCGAACGCATGGTTAGATGGCTAATGAATTTGAAGTTGAGGACACACCAACGATTTTAAATATCTAGGCGTCACAAATGAAAATGGCGAGAAAAGCACAGACAAGACAAAAATTGCATGCAAACATTGTAAAAGACTGATAACATACAAAAATAGAACAAAAAAACATGCTTTAGCATCTCCACCGGCACCACAATGAGGTCAATAATGCATTCATTATGCGTTGATAGAACATTCAATGCACCTTCATAATGCATTCATAGAACATTCATAAGCAGTTCAATTTAAATTTATAGTAACTTTCATTACAAAGCTGCCCCAAGGCACCTTACATTCAGTGTTAGTTTCGTTGACAAAAACCATGGTGAAAATTATTCATCAATGAAGATTTTCAATTGATGAATATGATAATAAGACAAAAAATAATTTATGATGCCAAAAAAATATGATGAAATGCATTGACCCTTTCATCAACACAGAAAAACGAAATGAAAATGTCAAGAAGAGATGAATTCGAAACTAAATGAAGTAGTATATTAATTAGCCTTGAGTCTAGTTGCGCTTGATTGGATAATGTTGATCTAACCTACTTCAAGTGTGCATGCAGCTCTGTGGATAAAGTCTGTCTTTGAACTCGTTATGTCTGTGCCAGGCTTGATGCGCCAGGACATCATATAATCTTGGGATGGTATAACGGTATGAAATGTTAGATACCGCCCAAGCTTGGTCTGTGCCACAGTACAGCATATGGATATTTCACATTTGCTGGCTAGTCCAGTCCCACCCTCCGGAAATGGCAATCCATCTGCTGCAGCCAGGCATTATATGAGCATCCTCTTGGCCTGGGCCAGCTACTTGAGTCCTCAGCAATGAGGATCCTGCAAGCCGGATCACCCTCAGGGAAACGCACCACATGGCTGTAGTGCCGTAACTGAATGCAGGTAATGTGCCTCATTTTGGACTCCTCTAGCAACTGCTCAAGTCGAATCAGCAGTACCCAAGTATTCTCCAAAGAAACACAGCAGTGAAGGAGTCACCGCATCCGTGTCTCACAGCCATACAGCAAGACAAGGAGCACCAGGACTCTAAAGTCTTGGACCTTCGTCCTTTTGCAAAGATGTAAGAAGTGCCACACACCGCTTTCCAGTGACCTCATGACCTGCAATGCACTTCTGTCTGCTGACTTTATAGGAAGAGTCATCAGAGACATGAATGTCGCTGTAGAGGTAAGTGAACCTCTCAACACAGTTGACATTCTCCCTGCAGACAGACACATAGCTGATGCCTATGCCTAAGAAGTCAGTAAATGCCTGGATTTTAGTCTTTATCCAGGACACCGGGAATCCCAGACACTCAGACTCCTTGCTAAGTCTCTCAAGAGCACCAATCAGAGCCTCCATTGACTCCGATAAAATCATGGCATTTTTGACAAAGTCAAGATCAGTAAATCTTTCTTTACCAACAGACACCCCACAACTACTGGACCCCATGACCTTGCCCAACATCCAGTCCATACAAGCATTGAACAGAGTAGGAGCAAGAACCCCTGGCGATCGCCAGAATCAATTGGGAAGAATGCAGAGGTTCCCCCACCACTCTGCCCAGCACTCACAGTACCAGTGTACGGGCCAGCCATGACATCCAGTAACTTCGAGGAGTACCCACAGGGTAACTTGATCAACCTGAGTCCAATGCTTTATGATAATCGACAAAGGATGCAAAGAACCTCTGTTGATATTTGTGCTTGTGCTTGATGAGAACCCACAGGGGTTGCCTCAAACTGGGACCTGAGTGCCGCCATGCAGCAGGTGACGCCTCAGCACTCCACCAGCCCTGATCCCCAACGGTTTCAACTCGTCCAGGGATGGGGTTTCAGAAGGCTTTCCCCCCATCTGCTTCATGGTCTATACAGCCTTCTTGCGGGCAGCTGCAGCAAAGCTACTCCTGCAGAGAACAGACGAGTATCTAGCTTGTTTTAATTGAGCAGTTGTGAGTTGTTTTACTGTGAGCACCCTCCAGAAATGTGGGAAGGCAGAGAGCATGGATGGTCAGGACATGCATAGACACAATGATGGACAAACACAGTGGATCAAAAATGCACAGCAACACCAGCAGCCATAATTATGTTATGTTATGAATTAGGTTTTGGGAAAGCTAAACTGAAATACTAGGTCTTCTTTTGAGAAAATTGAGATTGACTCAGCATTCTGAACATTGGCTGGCAAACCATTCCTCAATACAGGGGCTAAGTAGCAGAAGGCTTTACCGCCAAGTGTCAGTTTATTCATAGTGTAATGACAAGGAAACCTGCATTGTGTGATCTGAGTGGATGATGTGGCATGTAAACTTGAAGTAATTCTGTCAGGTAGGCAGGAGCTAGATCTTTAAGTGCCTTATATGTTTACAAGCAGTAGCACTTTGAAGTTAGCCCACAACCTAACAGGAAGCCAGTGCAGAAACTAAGAGTGTTAGTTTGCAAGGTGTTTAATGTGCAGTGTGTGCTCTCAGACAGCAGAGCGTTACAGTAGTATGCATGCATCAATTTCTCTGTGTCTTGAGTAGTAATAAATCGTTGTTGTTTGGTGATGTTACGTAGCTCTAGAAAGCATGCCTTCGATACTGCCTCCACATGTGATTTGAGACACTTGTATCCAAGGTGACACCTAAATTATGGGATTCAGCCCCTCAGAGCGGAATGTGGAGATTGTAGCATTCCTTTCTGCAAATTTGCCTCCAATAGCAAAACTTTGGTTTCTATGCATTTAATGACATCCATCCATCCTGGTCTTTACTTCATTAAAGCAATTACTTAAAGTAACATTAGTTAAAGTATCATTAAGCATAACTGATATTTGGGGGTCGTTGGCATACGTTTGATAACTAACATAATCTTTTCTCATTATGTTACCAAATGGCAACATATACTGTAGTTAGAGAATAATATAGGACTGTTAGTACCCGTTATGGTGACATTGATGACAGAGTGCAGTTACTGGACACTTGAAAATTCGACAGACAGATAGATACATGATGAACATAACCTCCGTGAGTGCTAATCAAGTCTAGTGTATGATGGTATACTATAGTATGTGATGGTGTATATGCATTGGTCCCGTTACATGCTGGCAACATTGAACAGGGTCCAGGAGACACAGAAAACTTTTGCTGAAATCATCAGACTCTATGCTCACATATATATTGAGTTCTCCAAGTATTATAATTCTCTAAGTTAATAACTAAGTCAGAGAGAAATTCCCTATATTCAGTCAGAAACAAAGTGTATGGTCCAGGTGGTCTGTATACTGTGATGACTTGCAGATCGATGTGGCAATGACAATGAATGATGCGGTACTTGTTTAAGAAAGAACAACGAGCAAGAGGACTAACACAGGCACTCAACGAGCACCAGAACCAAACACAAGGTGGTCTGACATAGACTGTAAGGTGAACACATGGTGGGAGTGTTATTACAAGCTATGGACACGCTTGCATCGGACAGGGTGCACATAATACATAGGCAAACATGCACGCCACAATTGGGAAACAAGTCTTAACCATAACTACTACAATAACAACAACACAAGGGCTATCATAAATCTTTTATGATTCTGGGTTTGATTTTTAAGTGCAGGTTAAAAATAGCTGCCAGGTCACCTCCACGCCTAGAGCCATGTGGAGGAATAGTGTCTGTGGGCCTAAGCCAGGTTTCTGTTAATAATCGCAGGTCTGTACCAGTTTCAAGCAGCATGTGATTGACAAGAAGTGAGTTGTTTCCTAGACAATGAACCTCAATAATGAACATTTTATTGTGGGTTTATGTTGCGGGTCATTTAATTTTATCAGTGCAGAATTCAATGGTGGAAAGAGTACTCCGTTTTCATACTTAAAGTTCAGATACCACACCAAAATATAACTCAAATAAAATTAAACATAATCCAAAAAAATACTACTCAAGTAAAAGTTGTTAAAAATGCCTGGTTTTAGAGTGCTTATGTAAAAAGGATTATATATACAAATCAAGTACCAACCTTTCCTTTTAAATTCACTCAACCCAGGTTTGAATATAGTATTGCATGTTACAGTGCAGCACAATAAGGAAAACTGAATTCCATATTTTATTTTTACTCAGAAGAAAAGGTGAAACTTGTTGAATTTGCTGGTGCATATTAGCAACATGAGTTTTCTATTCTGTGGGTAATGAAAGATTGATCTATGGACCACATCTAAATAGGGGCTATAACCATTTCATGACTTGGTTACTTTTAAACCTCTTATATGTGGTAAATGAGCTGGCTCATACCTCCAGTATGGAAAAATGGCTGATCATCCTGTGCAAACATCATTATTTCAGTAGTAGCTTTAGTGCTGCTAACTATAAAGTTAAGTTTAAATATCTGAAGTTTATCATTTCAGTATGTTAACAGACATATTGTGCATCTCTACATATTGTTCATTTCATTCCAACCAGCTGGACAAACACAGGAGCAAGCATGGCGAGTAACTAACTTGGGTGCAGCAGGTAGATGGACACTTTTAGCGAGTATTGGCCCAGGGTGTCACTCAGCAGTATCCTGACATGTTTTGTTGGTGTCACTCACCGGTATCCCAAGATGTTTTGTTGTGTGGTGGGCATGGCAACATGCAACACTAGTGCACATTTCTGAACCTGTCCTGGCCTGACCTTACCTGTAAAGGATGGGTAAGTGACCTGGAGATTCTGGCATTTTGTTTTAGCTTCTGCACACCTGAAAATGAATTTCTTCATTAATGCCTCAGATTGTCGGGACTTCCGCCATGGGGAAACATTTTACAAAAACCACTGTTGTACAATTGTTAGAAACATTTATAGCTATCAAGTCTCCAATTATGAGCACCTTTCCATAATTACAACTTACCTTTAAATTACAAGCGGTTGTTGAAGATCACTTTTACCAAGGGAAGGTGGTTCATTTTTACTTGTGGAAGATAATCAGTTTGAATTTGTAATTTAACTTGTTGAGTTTTCCATCTGATTCCTTAAATTATTATTTTGGCGACATCTGCAGTTTGAAACTATGTGCATTACCTACCAGTTTAGCTCTTGCAGGGAATCCTTTGCTTTAACCTTAACACTGCCCTGCAAAGTCGTGCACTTGAGTCCGGTCTCAAGTCCACATAAGAATGGACTCGGCCTTGTCGTGTCCTTGAAGTGAATTGGTACTTGCGGTGTTTCATGATACCAAGAATGGAAAGATTATATTTGTGGTTATGTGCAGCCTTGATATTTGTGACTGAGCAAGAATGACTTCTGTAGGTTTTTTTACCATCCATTGTACTTCTGTTATTAGTATTTGGGCTGGTCTTTGGTAATAGAAGCTGATATAAAAGGGGTATGCAAGAACACAAATATGGTGAAGTATGGATACTAAGGAACAAACTCAAACACTCCGAACTTGAATAAACTTCCTGAGTCCAGTTGAGTCCCTACCATATGTCTGAAGCCTATATTGGTTGATAGCATTTGAAAGCCCATAATATCACATTAACAAACGCAATTCCAATTAATCATATGATAGTTTTTAAAAAATGGAAAACCCACACTTAAAATACATAAACCTATTGGAAAACCAATGCACAGCAAGTTTGACCGAGTTAGTGAAACATGAGCAAGCAGGGACAGTGAGGAGAGGAGCAGCATTTGTAGATGCTACATGGTGGACCTGCCCACTGCATAGTGTTTGGGATTGCGGTGGCTTAATAAAGCACCACAGCATCCAGTGAACTGTCACTGGAGCCACGCTACCTCCCACAGGCACAGCATGAGCAGCACACACTCTGACCTTCACTGCGGTACCCTAAGCCTAACAGATCCTGCACCAAGTCCTGTGTCCAAATTCCCCAAAAATCTCCAGGTAATCTGACATCCTGAGAAACCACAAAGCCCCTTGCTGCACAGACATAGACAGCAAAGTATGATTCGGTGTGTCACAATTAGGTGAGCGGCGAGCAATCAGGGGAGGCGAGAGCAGCCAGGTTACAGGAAATAACAGGGTTTTAACGGGGAAAACGGACAGGGTACTCACAAACATTAGACTTCAATGACAGATCTGGGGGAAGACTGACTGAGACACAGACTAAATACAAAACACAAGCTAGACCGAACGAGCAACAGGTGACCACAATCAGGCAAAAACAAGAGGTAATGAGGTGGGCGTGGCACACAATAAGGAGCGTCCGGAGCAGGGTGTGACACAGTGTTCTGAATAAATTTAAAGGATATTCACAGTAGTGTTGTGTTGGACAGGCATCCCAGCCATGGTTTTCCCTACCCTGTGCCCTGTGATAGACTGGCATCCCATCCAGGGAGTCCCTAGCCCTGTGCACTATGATAGACTGGCATCCCATCCAGGGTGTCCCCCAGTCCTGTGCCCTATGATCGAGTGGCATCCCATCCATGCCTGGTACCACAAGCTCTAAACTAAGCAACCTGCACCAGCCTGCATTGCATAACCACTCACCCAGAAGATGACTGTATGGAAATATGAAATGTAAGTATCAATCAACAAATATAAAAAATTCTAAAAATGCTGTACAGAATAGCATTTTTAATATTATTATTGTTATTAAGTGGAAAAGCTTTCCTTATGCAAATGCACATTAAGTGAATTTATCAAAGTGCATGAAATCCAGGGTAGGTTTGCTGCCCACCCCCACCCAACCCCACCAACACCAAGGACACGGTTAAATATTCACTCATTGCTGTTTTGCAAACGCCTCCGTTCAGGATGATGTGGCGGTAAACAGAAGCCACAGGGATAATGTCCCTTAATCAGAGCACAAACAAACCCCATTTTAATGAGGCATTTATTACAGCCGTTTATTACAGCTGGAATTTTTTTTGTGACACATGGGACCCATAAATAGAGGGGCATAAATTGTAAACTGAGGTCACATCTCATGCTGTCCACACACAGAAGGGCCCACTTTACGGAAGTGTCTGACCCAAACCCCTTGTTGCAGTAATGACATGGCCTGTTTTCCTCATACTGGACCTTGCTGGTTCCCTCGGACTAAGGTTCTTTTAGATGCTCTTTGGAAGGGGGTGCTGTTTGGGGGTGGCTGATATTTGGTGATGGGGCCTGGTTCACATCAGCATCCTCATCTCTCTGATGGAGTGGACACCAGTGGGCAATGGGAGTGTGTTCCACGTTAAACAGAAGACATTTTCCATTAGTGTATGTAATGTCAATGGCATACAATATACATTTATTTAAGTTTTATATAGGCAAACACAAAAATCAGTGAATTTTCATGTATAATTTACACAGAAAAGCATAAACATGTATGATGTACATAGAATCATCATACATGATGTGTATATGAATATATTTGTGTGTGCCTATACAGTGTGTGTGTGTATATATATACACACACACACACACACACAAACAATCAGTGGCCTTGTGGTTTTTAATAAACAGCAATGCATTCATTGTTTATCTCTGCACATCCATTGCTTAATGAACATAAATTGATATTATATAATGTGGATTTTGATCTCCCGAAAAAGAATCCCAATGGATCTTTGATGATGACAAAAGTTACACAGACAAACTGGTTAGTCAATTATAAAAACTCTCTGATTTTTCCAATCCTCAAAGCGCTTTTCAATCATTAACCTTTGTCAGCTGTAATACTAGCCATATATATAACAGATTAATGAAGGGTTGTGTTGCCCCTAAGAGGGAGCAAATCATACCCTACAACCTTATTCCTCAATTAAAATGCCTCATTAAAGACGAACTAACCTAATTTTATTCTGTATAATCCTCCACAATAAATTGCACATTTTGGCCTGCGGGTGGGGTAGCGATTAAGGGCACAAACTCATTTGTTTGTTTAAAATCACAGCTGCTGTAGGTCCCTCGAGAATGACATTTGACCTAAATTCCTGGGCAAAAGCATCAGTTTCCTCCTGATACAGCAGGTGTGGCTGGATTTGGAACCTCATGCCATGTGATTTATCGTGACAGACTGACAGACAGATAGTAATGGGGCAACAGCATGGGAACACAACAATAGGCGATATGATCAGTAGCGGCATGAAATACATGGAGATGGCATGCGATGTCATTCAGGAGGCATGTGATGTCATTCAGGAGGCGTGTGATGTCATGTGGGAGGTACTGACACCACCAGGCATGTCGCCACTTATTTGCACCCCCACCCATTTTATTAGCTATCAGGCAGCTATTTAAAATTCCCAGTCTGAACTGCCCTCGAAATTTGCTTCAGCCCCCTCAGGTAACAAGTGTCGCTCATCTGAAGCCAGGTAGAATAGAAAATCGATTGGACAGTAGTTCTCCAGGACCGGAGTTGGGGACAACTGCATTAGACTCTACAACTGGTCATAGTATGGTAGGGAGGCAGCTATCTGAATGGACCAGCACCACATAGGCACTTTCACAGAACATTCACCATGCAATACCCACTGATTCTGAGCCGTTCTGAGCAATACTTCCCCTGATATTCTTTACATAAATGTCTAAATGTCTTTTTACTGTGTAAATGTATAGTGTAAACCAGATTATGTAAACCTGCAATTTTCATCCATCCATCCATCAGTCCATCCATCCATCTATGCGACATGGGGCAGGAGGATGGAATGAGGACTTTACCTGGGGATGTCATTAACGAGACAATAGATCCCAGAAACCCCATCATGGGACTGAGCCAGCACTGTCTGAATCTGGAAATGATCAGAATCTAGTCTCCGGGTTCCCAGGGAAACGAGCCTCTGAAATGTCACTGGTGTCCCTGGCAGCAACAAATTAATCAGCAAATCAGTTCATTACCTAAGTACCTGAGCCTCTGGATTGGGGGTTGTGAATGAGGGGCCTTGGGGCCCTGAGTCCATCTGCACACACAGTGAGACAAAGACTTTTACAGGACGCCTGGTGTCAAGAAGAGCAGCAAAGAAGCCACTTTTCTGAAAAAAAAACATCAGGGACAGACTGATATCATGCAAAAGGTACAGGGATTGGACTGCTGAGGACTGGGGTAAAGTCATTTTCTCTGACAATTCCCCTTGCTTGGGGCATCTGGAAAAAAAGATTGTCCGGAGAAGAAAAGGTGAGCACTACCATCAGCCCTGTGTCATGCCAACAGCAAAGCATCCTGAGATCATTCATGCGTGGGGTTGCTTCTCAGCCAAGGGACTGGGCTCACACACAATTTTGCCTAAGAACACAGCCACCAATAATGAATGGTACCAAAACATCCTCTTCTGCCAACCATCCAAGAACACTGGCGACAAACATTGGCTTTTCCAGCATGAAGGAGCACCGTGCCAAAAGGCAAAAGTGATAACTAAGTGGCTCGGGGAGCAAAACATCGTCATTTTGGGTCCATGACCAGGAAACTCCCCAGACCGTAATCCCACTGAGAACACGTGGCCAATCCTCAAGAGGCTGGTGGACAAACAAAAACCCACAAATTCTGACAAACACCAAGCACTGATCATGCAAGTATGGGCTGCCAGCAGTCAGGATCTGGCCCAGAAGTTGATTGACAGCATGCCGGGGCGAATTGCAGAGGTCTTGAAAAAGAAGGGCCAACACTGCAAACGCTGACTATTCGCATAAACTTAATGTAATTGTCAATAAATGCCTTTGACATTTATGAATTGCTTATAATTATACTTCGTTATACCATATAAACATCTGACAAAAAGATCTACAAACACTGAAGCAACAAACTGAAAAACAATGTCATGCCTGAAACCTTTTGACCAGTACTGTGGCTGTCGGCCAGGCCTCTGAAATGCAGGCTTTTCCACATTGCTTTTGATAGGAATCTGACCCCATGCAGCTGAGTCCCGGCTCTCACAGGGGTGTGAAAGGTGGATTATTTCATTACCCAATTATTACATATTTTTCTCAGGCATCTCCATGGGGCTCCCTTAGGGGTCCTTTTTAATAAGGTAGGTTCGGCCATCGATACACCTGGTAAATTGGGATGTGCATCTCCGATGCCAGTGTGTGGTACCAGAGGCTTGAGGGAGTTTGATGATTTGTTAGCCGATGCCCCACCCCCTAGCTGGTGCACCTTCACTTCAGTACATGCTTTTGCTCTGCCTGCTTTCCCTCCTTGAGCTCAGAGCACATTGGCAAACCACGTGAGACATGGAATCGTGACCCCACTGCTTTCGTGACCGTTCTATTCAGAAGGGCTACCTTCTGCTGCTGCATGCGCCAAAAGAGCCCAGTTGTGACAGGCAGTTCGATCAGAGACTGTTCTAGAATCACGCAGCTTGGAGACATCGATGGTCACTTAGGAGACATCAATGGTCACTTGGGTGACATCGGGGGAAGGCGACACTCTCACGGTCAGCGTTAGGAGGATCCACTCTCATTACCAGTGCTGAGAATGCAGTGTAGCTGTTATCTGAGCCGGCAAGCTTCCAAAAAGAGAGAGCCAGGGCCCCCTGCTCATTCATGATAAGCTATCTGTACTGAAGATTCCACTGCAGGGCCCGCTCCGTCAGCAGCATTGGCACCCAGCACCACTGAGGTGCTTTTCTGCTCCTGGCTCGAGATTCGGTTTGCTCTTATCCAAAAGGGTTCTGGTGCGTTGGGGGGCGCGGAGGAGAGCATCACAGGCGCCTGAAACCCAACTGGAGCACCTGGAATGCCAGCAGGGACCACAAGCTAGTGAAGCACTGGGCATCAAAGGGTTAAGGTGATTCATAATGTGTCAGCAGGGCAGGAGCGAGGTGACAGCCTGTCACTGCGTGGGCACTCAGGCGCTGGGAGGGAATTCATGTCTCACTTATCCTCAGGCAATATTTCAGAACCGGGAGGGTGGAGAAAGATGGCTGTGATAAAGTGGCCCTGTCCCGCCCCAGCGCGGGCAGACAGCGAGTGAGCTCTTGTTGCACCCCTATGATGGCCTCCAGCCTATGCATGCTGCATTAGAGCATGCAGCTCAGATGCATGTGGCTGTGTTTTCAGCAGGGAATTTTGGGGGGGGGGGGGGGGGCGGGGGTTGTGCGGGGGGGGGCTAAAAATTTTTTGTTAGTGTGATAGAGCTGTTTTTTCAAACAAAAACAGGACCGGGTCTTTGGTTGTGGGGG
>JAABNY020000063.1:370164-392465 GCA_015164015.2 Brevimyrus niger
CCAATCCGCTAATGGAACCCATCCGCTAACAGAACCCATGCACTCTCTGCCTTTCCTGTGTCACTGGTGCCTGATAGTACCAATCCGCTAATGGAACCCATCCGCTAACAGAACCTATGCACTCTCTGCCTTTCCTATGTCACTGGTGCCTGATAGCACCAATCCGCTAATGGAACCCATCCGCAAACAGAACCCATCCCCTCTCTGCCTTTCCTGTGTCACTGGTGCCTGATAGCACTCTCCATTATTGGTCTCAGGAGCAGTTTTTCTCTGTCATATACCCCAAACTGCATTTTATTGAATTTTTTAACTAGTAAATATATTCCATGGGCCTGATATGGGAAATCAGATAATTCCCCCTGGAGAAATATCTAGAACGACGTTATATATATAGTTGCTTGTGAGGTCACACCTGACATTTACTGTTACACTGTTAAGAATTTAACTGTGATTAATCATCCTGTGGGTTTTAGTGGGATGGAAAAAAACGAAACTGGGAGGAGATGCTGGAGTGAAGCGAGGAGGCAGTAATGGATCCATATCCATGGAAAATCCAAAGGCTGCCTGATATGCATCGGCCCTTCTGCATGCATCCCTCCAGTGATTTCATCAGCTCCAAGCATCTGAGGATTAGTCATGATCTGATTGGTTCACAGAAAGGCCAGAAACTTCTGGCAATTACCAGCAGAAGTTTCAGATATGCAGGACATGGATCCGCCTGCAGATGGCACTGGTTATCTCTGGACACAAATTAACACAAAGTACTCAATGTCCCTCCTCTAATTTAGCTCATCTACCTCGAAAGCTGCACCTCTGTGGTAAAGTCCGCACCCTACCAGCTTGACTGGAAACATCCACTATGATTTGACCTATGCACTGTTTTGAAGTGGGAGGATGTCAAAAAGGTAAATAAAGAGCAATGGGGTAATCAGGGACAACGTGTTAGGCAGAAGAGAGACGGGAATCAGAATCAGAAGCACCATTATAAGATGCTTCTTTCATCCACTAGAGGGAGAGCTTCCTCCTCATTAAGATGCATACTGGATGTTTGGCTTGACGGAGAGGAGTTTGATTCTTCTGACTGCTCTGGCTGAATTCATTCATCTCGTCTGGGGATGGTCCGTCCATTTACTCGGTTTCATTTGCAGGTGCAGCGGCCCCTGTGTGGCACCTTCCAACCCAACCCCCTCTCCCCCGGGACCGCCTCCCTCACCTGGCACCTCCTCCTACACCCGGCACCTCCCCTGCCCAGCACTACTTCCCCCACCAGGCACCTCCTCCCTCACTCCTTCCCTGTCTGGCACTTCTTCCCCCACTGGGCACCTCCTCCCATTCCCAGCACCTCCTTCCCTGCCCGGCACTTCTTCCCCCACTGGGCACCTCCTCCCACTCCCAGCACCTCCTTCCCTGCCCGGCACTTCTTCCCCCACTGGGCACCTCCTCCCTCACACGACACTGGGTCTCAGCGGAGTATGTCACTCCAGCCCAGACACAACGCAGGTCCCTCTGTGTCGGACAGTCAGGAATAGCGAGAAAGAAACCGCCAAGAATAGGGAGAGAAATCCTCATTCATCAAATTTAAAAATACAACAAAAACAGGCAGAAGCTACAGAGATGCTGGAGAGAGGAAATCCTGCCCAGGTCCCCAGGCGGTGGCTGATGGCCTCATTTCTGAAATCGCATAAAAGTTCTGTTCCACATGGGAATGTGATGCACATGTCTGTTGTTTCCAGCACAAAATATATATAAGCATAGTGTGTCCCCATATCTGACAGCAAATTCTCTGAATATTTAAATATTCCACTGAAAACACCTTATTAAGATTCACTATATAATAGCCATCTAGCACAATACATTTACATTTATTTATTTAGCAGACAACATGCAGCTGAGAGAGTAGGGTCTAGCCCCGAGGGTCAAGCCCCAAGGTCAGTCCATGAAGCAATTTCAGATTAAGGGTCCAAGTGACACTACCCTGCCCACCCTGAGATTTGAACCAGTGACATTCTGATAACAGGCACAGAGGCCTAACCTGCCATGCATCACCTCCACATTTTTCAATTAGAAATCTTTAGATAAGAACTAAAAATGGGGGTGCTTATCATCGTCCCAAAAAAGCAGCCTTAGGCTCTTTATTCATCCAGCCTGGATTAGGGGTCTGTCCCAGAGATTGGAGTTCGGGGTCTGTACAGGGGTTAAGAGAGTGGGGGGCATCCTGGGGTTTGGGGTCTGTCCCATGGTTTGGAGTACATCTCGAGGTTTGGGGTCTGTCCCAGGGATTGGGGTTCTGGGCCCATCCAGGAGTTAAGAGAGCAGAGGGCATCCCGGGGTTTGGGGTCTGTCTCTGGGATTGGGTTCTGTCCGGAGGTTTGGGATCTGTCCTGAGCAGGACGGGCTCCTTACCTTCACACATGGGCTGTGTCCCACTCCAGGATCCATTGAGCAGGCAGGTCCGCTCGGCCGAGCCGACAAGGGTGTAGCCCGCCTCACAGTTAAACCGCAGTAGGTTCTTCAGCCGAAATTCCTCCCCTAGCCGTGAGCCGTGGGGGGGCACGCCAGGATCACCGCAGATGCCAGGACTGGTGCCTGAGGGATGGGAGTGGTGTAAAACAAAAGGCATCTCAACCCTGGAGATGCGAAGTAACAGTGCCTCACTTCATTCAAACAGTTTAACAGGATCTTTCAGAGTGCTTCTGCATAAGCTACACAGCACAGAAAGCCCTTATTCAGCTGTATGGTAGCACCTCTCTCAAATAATGCCCCACAGCTACAGAACACCACAACGGGTGCTAAATATCACTATTAAGATCAGCTACACAAACCCACTGTCTCTGTTTGTAGTATCAACATTTTATTTTTATTCCACAAAACACCAATGTGTCCATGTCATTCATATAACTACGAACAATGGCACAATAGCTAAAAGAAAAGTCGCTTGAGGACAAATACAGTTATTTGAGTTGAACTAAACTGAAAGTATTGAGCATTCCAGGGTACTTTTTTGGGGAAAATATATTAGACAAATATTTAAACGAATCTGCAGTGTCAACTCATCAACCTCATGAACTAAACATTGTTATACTGTGACTTTAGCACATTTAGAGAGGTGTGTGCATTCCAGGGGTGTTGGAAATAGGGGATTTTGCTGCGCATTCAGAGCACGAGGACGAAACCTAATGAAGATTGTAGTCATGTATCAGATAAAATCCTTTTATGACATGGATCATTTATTTTTTAGTTAAGTGATATTTGGTAGTGAAATTGCACCCTTAACGATGTTAGTCTTGTTTTAAATTAACAGTATGAGCCGACAACAGCGATAAGAGACAGCTAAGAGAGGCTCAGACCAACCTTACGAAAGAACATTTCACGGAAGATATACTTACCTAAGAACGTTTAGGTAAAACTTAGAATGTACAAATGTCGTAGCGTTAATAATGTTTTGGGAAACACACCCCAGTACTGCAGCAGGGCTTCGACGAATTGCCCAATCAGTGAACAGGAAAGACTATTAAAACCCGAAAGTCGTGCTTCCTAGTTGAGGCCACCGAATTAGCAGTGGACCACGTGAGTGGTGCAGTTTCTGTTTGTACTTGGCTCTGGCCTGTAAGGTACCTGAGCAGTAAGGCAGCGAGCCGCTCCAGCGCCCATCCTCCTGGCACTGCCGGGTGCCGTTCCCGATCAGCGCTCGGCCCGGCCCACACGAGTAGGACACCACAGCTCCATTGGTGAAGCCCCTCCCTGATAGGATGGCGTTGGGAGGTGTTCCAGGATCCCCGCAGGAAATGGCTGGAGGGCAGAGAGAGATTTAGGCAATTACAGCCTCCAGTCCTCCTTCCACTCGGAAAATGACCAGCAGGACTTTTCAAGGTCGTTGGGAGGTCGGCTCTTCCCTTTATTGCCAATATCAGAGTCATTTTTTGCGAGACCCTATGTCAGATCCTTCCAGTGACTTTAATCACCTTATGATAAAAAAAAATAAAATAAACACGGCGAGCAGGAATTTGTGAACACAACAGTTTTACAGATTCCCAAAAAAGGATGCGTCTTTGAAATGGGATTATCTTTCTCCCGCAGCTCCTACTGCAATCATTCTGTGACGGTGCCGTTTCCAATGCTAAAACGGCAACGGATTCAGACAGGACGGCGTGTCACTCACGGAGGCATTTGGGCAGCGAGCGGTCCCACAGGCCACTAGCTTGACAGCTGAGCACTGCAGACCCCAGGAGGTGGAAGCCACGCTTGCACTGGAACATCACGCTGCTGGGGTAGCTGAAGGCATCCTGGTAACGCTGCTGCGACTGACGCATGGCGTTCTCCACGAAGCCCGGTTCCGAGCAGTTCACCACTACAAGATAAAACCGGCTACATGCTTTCTGTCTGACAGGAACCATGGGGGTGCTCTCAGGGGGGATCCCACATGAAATTCTGAATGATTGATCGGCATGGCTGGAATAAGTATACAGATTCTTGCCTCCACACTCCTCCAGATGTTTGTGGATCAAGAAGGACACCGAACGGCCATAACACAAGCCCCCCCCTGGTGGCACATGTCCCCATTTCCCCTGTAGCCTGTAGGCAGACGGAGTTGGGAGGAGCCCCAGGATTCTGTCCTGTGGAATCTCACCATTCCCTCTCTGCCCTTCGACAGAACAGGCCAGGGCTCATACCGGGGCATCAAAGACAGATTGTCCGACCCCTACACCAGCTGCTAGGGCCCCGGCACACAGTTAAACAGCCCAGGCAACGTGGGATGAGGGATGGAGCAGGAAGCCGAATAACAAGCAGCACCTGCTCCTGGAAAACCATTGATATTTGGCCACTGTGGTTCTATGGGCTGTGGCAATGTGTACCCTTGGAGATGACTGCACGTCAACTCCACAGAAACACCAAACCTATCGGTGCAGAAAACAAAGGTGGCTAGGAATGGCTGACTTTAATTTCCCCCTTGCTTACGAGAGTCTACCTTGACGCTACCACTAAGCGGCACCACGTAAACTCGCCATGAGGCAAGCGGCACCACGTAAACTCTTATTGCCTTATTACGTAGACATAACTGGAAAATCAGAGCTCAAACAGGTCCCCATTGGGGTTGCAGGATCATGCTACCAAGCACTGAAAGTCTGTAGGATATAGCGCCTGTGATGGGCAGAGGTTAGCCCTTACGTCTGAGCCAGTTTACAAGTGCTGGAGAAGTGCCAATAGCAGCTCGGTAGAGAAGAATCTGGAAAACTCACTGCTACTGTACTGAGTGTCCAGACCACCATGATTGGGGGCAGAAAATTACAGCATGGTAGGATGTCTAACAATAAAATAATGTTATAAATTTCCTACCACACAGACACACTGGTTATGAAATGTGGCCATATTGTAAAGCGTTGTTGCAGCCATCTGAGTTTCAAACCTACATGTCAAAATGTGGAGAAGATGGCAGGAGCATACAGAGTCCCGCATCCAGGGGCTGCATGAGAGGCACCGGTTTGGCGGATGTTATGCTCATACCCCTGCAGGCTGGGAGGGGGCTGCTCCAGTGGCCCGTGACGCGGCACTGTGCCTTAGCGGCCCCGTAGAGCGTGTATCCCGCATTACATGTGAAGTTCACCAAGTCGTTCAGGTTGAACTCGGAGCCGTGCGTCCGGCCGTTCGCGGGGTTGCCGGGGTGACCACATGTGATGGCTGCGGGGGGGAGAGATGCATGAGAACGAGTGGCTAAAGACTGCCCCGGGGACCCTGTGGGTGCGGCAGCGGCGGGCTGCACTTACGCACGCAGACGGGTGCAGTCCCCGACCAACGATGGTCCTGCTGGCAGATGCGGACGGATGTGCCAATGAGCCGGAAGCCCAGGTTGCACTGGTAGACAACAGTGTCCCGGTAGCTGAAGCCGTCGCCACTGATGTGGCCGTTGGTGATGGGGTCCGGGGTCCCGCAGTGGCCGGCTGGGGAGGCAAGGGGGGGCGGAATGTCATACCTGCTGATGACAGCCCTCAGATAGCCCACAATTCAACGTAATGCTATTCCTGCTGCTTCCACACTTGTCATGGTAACAAACATAAATGCAGTCCAAATAAAGAAGGCAATTATCATCCTAAATAGCACTAAATGCCAGTGCCCCATATTGGCTCCAGACACAACCAGCTTTGGCCTGTATTTGAAATGCATCGATTAGCGGGATTTCAGCATGGTGAAGCTCTTCTAGCGGCGTCAGTTAGACAAAGAGGCCTGGGAAGATCCTCCTTTGAGAAGTCCTGTCAGGCCTTTTATCTAGAATCTTTAAAGTTAACAGTGACTTATTAAACGCAAACACTTTGCCACTTTGGGGTGGCTTTTTACTGATGAAACATTCACATTTTTAACAGTAACTCTGCTGAACCGTGATGGCAGATTGGAAACCTGCTATACCAGCTTTACCCACCGTTAGAAGGAAGAGAAGAAAGTCGTCTTTCTATGAAAGTCGTCTTTCAGTGAGAGCAAGACAGGGCAGAACGCTGGCGGGTTTTAGCGCCGCTTACCAAGGCACTTGGTCTCCACGCCGCTCCACAGGCCGTTCTCGCTACACTCGCGAACGTGCGAGCCGGCCAGTGTATAGCCCGTGTTGCACGTGAAGATGGCCGTGGCACCAAACGTGCTCAGTGTGCCAATCTTGTTGCCATTTGGCGGTGAGGGCAGGTCACCACAGGAGATGACTGAGAGGGAAAGAAGGATGCAAATGGTGATGACTGTCAGTGACGCAGAAAACGGCAGTGGGACCCCCAGAGGGCATTCAGACTCACTGTGGACACAAAGAGCGATTTGAGTGATGCCCCTGATTCGATAATTAAGAGGAGAGAGCTTTTACTTTTATTACAGTGTTTGCCTAATCTGAGTGCAAACAAACCATAACCAAAGACGGTCAGGTTGTGGTAGCACGCTAAGAATAGAACACAGTGGTCACTATGACTGGGCTGCTCTACATTGATCCAATAGGGCGGCAGGTATGATCAGTCACCCCTATCACGATCTGATGGGGATGGAGCTTTCAGCAGCCATTTTGATGGAATGCAGGCAGTGAACAAGGACAAATGGCAAGGATGGGGGGGGAAATATATTCCTCATACAGCAAGGGGGCTGGGCTGGGGGTGTTGAGGCCAGCTCATCAATCAGCCGACAGGAGACTTGGGGACTGTTTGTTTGGGGTGTGGAAGCTGCAAGGGGCGGCCCTGTCCTGTCACCATGACGACAGCCAGCCTGCCGCACCCTACTGCTGAAGGTCGGCATTCTGGGTGCATCCCCCTCTCTTCACCTTTGGTCAGTAACCCTGACCGGTCGGTAATCATCCGCATGTTATCAGGCTGTTAAGTATTAGCAGTTTCAGGCTCCATGTTCACATTCCATCAGATGTGGAGATGGGTGATGGAGGGAGGAGAAATGGAGGGATGAGAGATGGAAGGGTGGCAAAGGTGGGCAGCGGTCTTACTCCTGCAGGTGGACCTCTCCTCTAGACTACTCCAGGAGCCATTGGCCAGACAGCGAAGGATACGCTGGCCTTCCAAGTAGAAGCCGGGGGAGCAGCTCAGCATGACCTGGGCGCCGAACTCGCCGAAGGCCCCGGAAATCAAGCGCCACACCATGTTCTCCAGGAGAACCGTCTCGATGTCGGGGCACCGTACAGCTGCGAGGGAAGTTTGTGTTAGTCACCCTCTGATCTCTGACTTTACAGGTGGGTTCAGGCCTAAGAGACTCACTGAAAGCTGCTGTACGATTAGATATTTGGATTTTTTTTCGTTATATCTTTGCATTTACTGTATCTGTTAATTTCTGTGTGGGTATGACTGTAGCCAAACACATGTTAACCATCATGTTAATTTAGCCTCAAATGCTGAGTGATAGTCCTTCTAACTACTGGGCTTAGAGACTCATGAGGGCGACATAAGGGACCCCACAAACTCAAATCTCACATAAAGACTGCAAGGCAGGGGGGCTTACGTGTGCATTGTGGCAGGTGCCCGCGGCTGCTCCACGTGCCATCCTCCTGACACTCAGCCGTGGGGACCTGGCCGTCCTCCATCCGGTAGCCATTGTTGCACTCATACTGCACGCTGTTGCCCACCGTGTACTGGAAGCCACGAAATGACCCATTCCTTGGAACGTCGGGAACGCCACACGAGATGGCTGCAGGGATGAAGCGGCTTCAGTCAGCCAAGGTGAGTGTGTAGTGCATTAAACTGTCAGAGGTGAGTAGCTCAGGTTCAGAAAATAAAAATCCAGACAAAGATTTTGTTTCAACCAACAGTTGAACAGCGTAAAGAGTCATAGTCACTGAAAACTCAACTGGTGGGTTGAAACAAAATCTTGGTCTGGATTTTTATTTTCTGAACCTGAACTATCCACCTTGGTATGCTGTGTCACTCCGCATTACACTGAGTTTTGTTATGCAGTTATACTGTGTTACACCATATTACTCTGTTACACTAAATCTTGATGCTACTGTCACGCCCACGAGGGCAGGACCGAGCCCCGGCAGGCAATCGGTAGTTAATGTCTCCACTTCTTAAAGCTGTTCATAACCAGGTTCATTGCAAAGTATTACTGCCATTGTTCTAATGAGCCATACTAAGTGATTCTTTGTCTCCTGTCTTCCCCGAACGCCCTGCCTGCTGTGTCCTGCCCTGCTGTCTTATCTGCCCTGCCTGTCTCGCCTATTCCATCCACCTCCTACCTGCCTGCTCCGTCCTGCCCTGCTCATCCAAGGGCTTTGTGTGTCTCTTCCCCTCGTCGTCTTGTCCCGTCATTCCCTGTAGGACTAACTTTCCTGAACATGGACCCTTTGCCTGCTCTACAACCATGATCTCGCCTGCTCCCTCTGACATTACTTGACTTGAGTCAGACTCCAGTCACAATTTTCAGGACTTGACACTTGCTTGATTGAAGTAAGAAAATGACTTGACTTTGACTTGAGAGTAAGTGACTTGAGACTTGATGACTTAAAGTGGAAGACTCGACAATGACTTGAACTTTTAAATATAATTCGTTTAATAAAATAAAATAATTTAATAAAATAATCATGACTCACCAGCACCATAATTGGCACCTGCGCCCTTAACGCTGCACAACTCAACGTTACCAAGAAGAAGAAGAACGCTGCACAACTCAAACCGCGCCAAACATGGCAGACAATAGTTGAGCTCCTCATATAGTCACGTTTGGCTATAAGGACTTTGAACTACACCGTACTAACAAAAAAAGATTTGCCAAATGCAACGTGTGAGTATCAGACACGACAACCACAACATCAAATTTCATCCGGCACTTCAAAAACCACAAGGAAAGGTAAGAAAGTCGAATTCTTTATAGTCAATTTAATAAAACGATTACTAATTAATTAAATTAATATTTTCTGTTTGTCATAATTTGGCCTTGGCTGCATGTTTTTTTTATTTATTTTTTATCAGAAATGTGATGATCATCCCATAAATAAAACGCTATAACGTTACCAGTGGCGTAGCCATATTTTAATGTTGAGTGCAACTTGAAATGAAAGGGCTTCTCGATATTATATGTAAACTATAATGTCTATATTAAATGTGCGCATTTTGAAGCGTTTGTATGGACTGACTGCGTGTGGTTAGTTGATTGGCAGCTCGTGTAACGTTATGCTGCATGAAAATCTAAAATGAAAGCGTCGGTGCAATCACTTCTTCAATAACTCGTTCAAAACTTTTTGGTCATACAGACAAGAATAATTTCATCGTTCAAATCGGTTACATTAAGTGTCTATAATTTTTTTGCGTACACTCACAGTAACAACAAAATGTTGTGTGCTGTATAACAATGAAACCAGTTCAAATAGAAAACAAATATATCAGATTATATATTATGTATGAAACGTGTTCCAAATAGCAATGAGGGTATTAGCTGTGCCTGCGTCAAGCGCACCTGTCGAGCGCTTGTTCAGCCATGGAGGGATTATAATGCGGCCCCATCGTTCACAACTTAGTTCCAATGTCTTGGCAAACCTTATTTTCTGTAAATGCAACACCTTTTAGACCATTTCCAGTTAATTGAACGGTGTGTGTTCAGTCATAGAGGAATTAATACGTGGCCCTAGCGTCAACAACTTAGTTCCAATGTTTTGGCAAACCTTATTTTTGTAAATGCATGTTTATAGGTTTCACGTGTTTTAGACCGTTCCAGTTAAATGATTAGTTTAGTTTGATAACAACAATGTACAGATACTGTACTCACCCCCTTGTAATCCAAGATGTTCATGCCTTTCTTTCCTCGATCATTGAGAAATTGTTTTGTTGAGGAAAACATTTCAGGATTTCTCTCTATATAATAGATATGTAAGGCACCCCGAAGTTTGAATTTTCAAAATGCAATTTAAATGCAGCTTCAGAAGACTCTAAACGATTCCAGCCGAGGAGGAGGAGTCTTATCTAGCGAAACAATCGGCTATTTTCTAAACAAATGGACAATTTATATACTTTTTAACCTCAAATGCTGGTCTTGTGTTGTCTGTGTGATTCCGGTAAATACAGTCTTAGATTGCAGCAAAAGTGCAGACACAGTGTTTACACAGTTAACATGTATAGAAGCTCAAATGCCCTTTACAAAAAAATTAAAAACAGCATTGCAGGATGTTTTTGACATTAAAGATATAAAAGAGATTGTTGTTTTTTTTTTTACATCTATTAACTGTATTTACCCGAATCACACAGACTGCACAGAGAGGAGACAAGACCAGCGTTTGAGGCTAAAAAGTATATAAATTGTCAATTTGTTTGGAAAATAACCAATCATTTCGGGCTTTCTGAAGCTGCATTTAAACTGCATTTTGGAAGTTCAAACTTTGGGGCGCCATACATATCCATTATATATAGACAGAAATCCTGAAATGTTTTCCTCAAAACAAAAAAAACAACAATTTCTTTATGACTGAGGAAAGAAAGACATGAACATATTGGATGACAAGGGGGTGAGTACATTATCTGTACATTGTTGTTGTCAAAGTAAAGTAATCCTTTCAAACAACTGTTCCTTTTAAACATTTTGTGTAAGCAACACAATTTTATTTTCAGATATTATTGTAGCACAGATATGCATATAATTTAAATATAGCCATGCAATTAAGATACATAATATATGTGTATAAGTTCATCTTTTCTGTAAAAAATTTTCTGTGCAAAAATAAACATGTATCGAAAATTTAACCTCAACTTGACTTGACTTGGCTTGAATCTTATCAGGACTCGACTTGACTTGCTTAGGGTGAACCCTTGACTTGACTTGCTTGATTTGTCTTAACTGTGACTTGAGACTTGACTCAAAACTTGATGGTTAACACTTGAAACTTGCTTGGACTTGATCATATGCGACTTGTCCCCATCTCTGATATTTAGGTACAAATTAATATATTTTTAGAGCCTTTGTTGAGGAGAATAAAAAGAACAAGAGTGAATGAGTCAGGAAGCAGCGTTGTCCACTCGCCCGTCCTCTTGCAAATAGCACTATTCATGTGATAATGACACGATAATCCGGCAGTCGTTACTGGCTCCAAAAACATGGGAAAATGGTCGCTTTGACTCCTATAAAGAAGAGCATATGTCTGGATTGTGCTTATACCAGCCAGGGAGCTACAACCATTATTTTGTGATGTAGGATGGTGTTCACTAACAAACTATTATTGAAATGCATATCTTCCTTTCATGGTAGGATAATTTCTAATTTGAATAAGCAGTAACTTTGTAAATTGCAAAATGTGAAAATTTTGAACACTACTGTGCCTCATGAATTCACTTTCAATAAGTTCATTGATTTCTAAAATAAGGTATGTAACAGTTTAGGTTTGGAATCAGCCTGTTTTACCACCTTCTTTAACATATGTAGGATTTATATATGAAAGAGGGAACAACAGTGTTATAGATTCATGGTATGTCAGCTCCATGTACCAAACTCTCCCAATTCAAAGTGGAAAAAACAGCTTCAGCAGCTTAAGTTGGTTAATCTGGCTGACCAATTTATGGTAGTTGAACAGCTTAAGGTATGTTTTCGCATCATGGTTTGAAGGTTTAGCTACAAAACTTTCATCGCCCAACTTGGCGGTGTCTGTCTCCTTGGCTATAGATTTGCTTTAGATTTGCTAACTGGTTGTTGCCAAGTTCCCGTTGCCTTAATTAGCTGTCCTGTGTCTCACTTGGTTGCCCGCTGCTGGCAACATTGCTTAAAAATTTGCCCAGTATATCACCACCTTTAGATGGGCATGTGGCAGTTCTTGCCGGTCTTTGATGGTTTAGCTGGGTGGGTCACTAATTAGTCATGTCAGCCAATCAAGCTGGTCATGCTGGTGTGACCAGTTAATCCAGTTAGAATGACCATCATAAGTAGGTATGACCAGCTAAACCGTCAAAACATCATGCGAAAACACACCTTAAGCTGTCCAACTACCATAAATTCGTCAGCCAGATTAACCAACTTAAGCTGTTGAAGCTGTTTTTTTCAACAGGGAAGCCCGTTCACAAAACACACGACCTGATGACACTCTAACCAGCTCTGGTGCTCAAAGGGGAGCTTCAGGCCCAGGCCCAGTCAAAGAGGTTCCCAGTGGCATAACTCTGGAAATCCATGGCATTTAATCGGATGAGCTGCTGCATTTGATGGTAAACTAAACAGTTAACACCTGGTGGAGAAGTCGTCTTTAAAGGTCACCAAGAAGCACCGGAATGTTCTACCTGCATCCCCTCTTGTTGAACACAATCGTAAGTAATAACTGTGGGGATTCACTCATAGGGAGAGGAAGATTGGCGTGTTTGCTGTGGCTGCAGCGTGTGAAGGGCCACAGGTAGAGTGCTGAGTGGCAGCATCTGCCAGGCGACTAACGCTCTACTGTCTGACAGCTGGGGCCCCTGACCTCACGCCTGTTTGGAGACTCAGTGAAATTGCTTCCGTGGCCCTTTGGAAGGCCGGACTGGGAATCGAGTTGCTGCACCATCCAGCAGGACCCCAACCTTGGAATAATACTGACAGGCTGTAATATTAATGCTTAATATCTGGCAAAAGCTCTCATGGTCCACAGGGGCACATTTATGGCAACCCGGGAGCAGTGAAGTAGTCAGGTAGCGGTGGTGACGTAAACGCAGAAGCACTGCGGGCTGGTCTGCGTGCTCCGGGCCACTGGCTCACACTTAAACCTCAGAGAGGGCCCTTAGCTGACACTGGTGGCAGAAATGGCATCCCATTAGGACAGGTTTCACTAATAATGCTAATGTTTTCAATACGTTCATGTTAAGGATCGGGCACTTTCTGCAAATCCCGGCAAAGATCAGACCTCTCCTTCACTCCGCCTCCTGGCAGGAGTGTCAATCAGCGGCAGTTTGGACAATAAACAGCCTTTTGCACTTTTCTCAAACAATGGTTAACTTTTAATGGCCCAGTAGTTTTCCTGTGTTTTACAGTGTGGTATTGGAAAGGAAGCCCTGAGCGGGCAGGGACCAGGCTCAGCCCATCCAGACCTCATGGCCTCGTACAGTAGGTCCTGATTTCTGCCTCTGGATCTTAGAGTCGTGGGAGTGCAGCCTTAAATTATTTCTGCATTTCCAGTGTCTGCCAGTCAGACATGATGTTCCATGTCTTCACACGGATGGATATGTGTGTGTGAGTAATGTGCTCGGAGATGGACACCGCAGCCAGTGAAACAGAACAACTCGGCGGGAGTCAGGGGTAATGAACGGCTTATTTGTACTAACAAAACTGAATAAATAGCGTGTTGCCTTTGCAAGGAGAGTGCGCCCCACACCAGGGGGCGTTGATGAGCAGTTTACACATGTAGCGAGGCTCAGTCAGTGAAATGCAGCCAAGTGGTTGACCTTCGCTAAGTGTGATGGCGCCCCGGCGAGGGATTTGTACGTGCCCATATTTACTACACAGAAATCTATACAGACTGAGCCTGTGTATGACTTGGCAGGCTGGGGCAATGTGCCCGTGAACGGAAGGTCACCGGTTCAAATCCTGTGGTCGGCACAGTGATGCGGTTCGGGCCGTCGAGCGAGGCCCTTAATCCCTGACAGCTCCGGTGTCTGCTGGACCCGTCTGTTCCGTAAACTGCTTTGGGTAAAGTCTCTGCTAAATCAGTTATACAGTGTATAATGTGACTGGGCTGGTCTGCGGTCAACACCGCTTAGAGTAACGTTCACCCCATGACATTGTGGGCAGCACCTGGCGCAGCGTTACCTTGGCAGAGCGGCGGCGGGGCACTCCAGCCGTAGAGCCCGTTGGGCAGCATCCTACAGGTGGCGTTACTCTGGCCCACGGCCCGGTAACCTGCATCACAGGAATACTGCAGCTGGGTGCCTGTCTGTTCCCCTGTCTTGTTGAGGATGGCGCCGTTTGTGGGTGTGGCACCGGCACTGCAGTATGCAGCTGTCCCCCCGGAACATACAGGAAGCAAGGCACAGGAAACACAGGAAACAGGAAGCGTAAGCAGGTGTCACATGACTGTACAGAGGGCAGTTTGAACTTGTGCCTGTGAATGCAATGCAGTGGTATAAAGGGGGGGGGGGGGGGATGCGTTGTGATCGGGGGCCTTAGAGGAATGGGGGGGGGAGGGGGTCTGCAGCTTCATTCGGAATGTCTCGAGTTTAATCCACAAGCAGACAAGTACCAACACTTGCCTGCCGGGTCGCTCACCTGCCGAGTGATTAGACTTGGTCTTTAAACCTAAGACGGCATATTCATCCCCGTTTAGTCCGAAGACAGCCCAGCCGGCTGTTTAAAACTGAACAAAAAGTCCCTGTGGCTGGATGGGAAGGTTATTCCCCAAAGCTAATTCACAGGTCTGTGATATGCCAGAGCTGCAGAGGTCTGCATTATTTAAAGGGCACTACAGCACACCGTGGTCCAGCAGGGCTTATAAATATGACTGCAAAGAAAGAAGGGAAGTGAAGGAGGAAGAAAGAGAAAGGAAGAGGGCAGCAGGAAAGCCTGAAGATTGCAGAGTGCGGACTCAGCGCAGGAGAGTCTTTCAGGAAGACTCATCTATTACAGGAAGACATGAGTGAAGCCCCTGCATGTGCGGACCCAGGACTGACAGGGGCTGCGTTAGGAAAGAGCCACTTTTACATGCCGCTTATCAGATCTGGATTCACGAAAATGGCCTTGCTAAGGCAGCGCTGAAAATATTCAGAAACTGGTGCAGAGTGGCTTGTAACTCTCCCGATGCAGGATTCAGTAGTTCCCCAGACTTTTAGAAAGTGGTACCACCTTTGTTTATGAGCTAAAGAGTGCAGTCATATGACAAGGCGGGGTACACACCGGTATATCGTATCTTGAAGCCGCGCTTGCTCGTGGCGTGGTCAGTGGACCACCTGAGGTACAGCTGGTGGGTCTTACTCGTGAAGTTCAGCTGGGAGGAGTGGTTCCCACTGAGTGCCACCAGCAGCGGGTTCTGCCCAGTGGGACCTGACGGGCAAAGACAATCAGACCTGGAACCTTCCAGAGGGAGAAACAGTGATGTCTCGCAGCAGAGGATGTTACCATCAAAGATCTCCAGCTCATCAAACTGCTTTTCGCTCTGGAACATCTCAACATAGATGGAGATGGTATAAGACGGCTTGACTTTGATGATCCAGGAGCAGGTCTGGGAATTGGGATAGTTCTTGGGGTATCCTGGACTTAGGATCACACCTGAAGACTCAGTCCTCTCCTCATTGGCTGGGCACTGAGCTGGGGAGCCATAAATGAGACACAAGAGCTACCAGCAATCCTAGAGGCTTTAAATGTGAAAGTGTGTGTTGGGTGTGTAAATCTCTCATCCACTTTTGTGGGCCCTCACTGTCCTCTCTGCTGTATCTCCAAAGCACAGACTGTATTTTAACACCAAAAGATACTTTGCAGTATGAAGACCATACAAGCCAGTCCTCGGTTTTGCATCATTCGGTGTAATCACTGCATCGAAGCAAAGTCCGGTAATCACTGTGGCTCCCACACACACTGGCTCATTATCACGCTCCGGGTGGCGTCCTGTAGGCGGCCACATTTCTCTTCCCTGTTTTAATCGAGGCCTGCATGGATGAAGCTGGACAGCCTCCTCTGCTGGAAATGCTCCGCTTTCTGGACTTTACCCAGATAGTATTGAACTGCCAATTACTCTGCTCAGAGTGTGTGTCTTTTAACAGTTTGTGAATCCGGGAATGTAAAATTGCATCACAATTAACGGCACCTTCGAGCCATTATTAGTAAAATGAACTGGCTAGGTTTCGGGCAGAGGCTGGTTTAAACAGGCCCTCCCTCACCCCCACCGGGAAAGTGCTGACCGGGGGGGGAGGGTTGGCAGACTCACCCTCGCAGGTTGGTGCTGGGCCCTCGAACTGCAGGTGCGAGTTCAGCTTGCAGGTCAGTTCATTGCTCCCCAGAAGTGTGAAGCCAGGCAGACAGCGGTACTGCACGGTGTCTCCTGAAAGCCGTTGAACGCACCGCGGTCAGATAACACACCTCACGACACTCTGTGCTCTGCTGAGAATACGGGCCATACAGGACAGGATGGAGAGCCAAGTCTACCGAGGCAGCGTCATTTTAACTTTTACTCCAATCATGTCTCACGGGCCGTTTTAAAAATCTCACCTATGAAGCAAATCAGATAAGATCTGCCCGTCGAGCTCGACAGTGCCTCCCTCTGATGCACGTACCTATTTCGTAATCCTGGTCCTCTGCCACTAACTCGGCGTCTTCGACCACTGGGGGCGGCGGGCATTTTTTAAGGGAGTAGGCTGATGGGGGGGAGGTGGGATAGACAGAATAAAACATCCTTTAAAAGTTCCACAAGAAAAGGTTGGACTCCTGAGAGACACAATTCAAAAATGTGATCTGATCTCTTAAAACTGCCAAACTTGATGATTAATGGTATTTTCCATAACTAACCTTTATTGTTTAATAAAAAAATCATCACAAATAGCCCTGCTCACCTCAGAAGCATGGTTTTGGTTTTAATTACAAAAATTAGGATTATGATCATAAGTCCGCCACAGAGATGACCGCACATACAGCTATAATGAGTGCATTCTGGCCTGCTTGACATCACACCGCTGCCCCCTGCCTGTCAATGTGGGATAGCAGTGATTACTTTCAGCTTGGCAATGTAGAAGATGAATCGGGCAACAGGCTACATAGTGTTCCAGCAGTTAGCTGAGGGCTCACTGGCATGGTATCCCCGCCCACCAAACACATCGAACCCAATTCCCTAACCATTATAGGACATTATAGGCTAAACTGGAAGTTTCTAATAGGCACTTTGGGGAGATGCATGCAGAGATGGTGGACTTTGAATGGTGACAATACCTGCGATTCCATCCGGACCTACGCATGAAACTTGCAGCGCTTGCAGAAGATGTGATACAGCTAACACTCCTTCAAGTCATTTAAGAATGCCTCACACATTTATCCCAGGCTTAAAAAACACCAACAGCTTTGTGGGGAGTTAATGACAGGCCACGATTGAGCATCTTCTGAATTCCCAAGCCCCTTGTGGATACATCCAGTGTTTGTGAGTGTTTTGAAAGTCAACGAGAACTCACTTGCACCCCCTTTACTTATTAATGTAGCGAAATTAGGCACTGGGGTCCACAACACGTCTGATAAGCACGAGGCTAGGGGAAGGGGAGCGACTGACCGTGGAAATTGAGGATGAAGAAGCCACTGGTAGAGAAGTCGCTGTGGAACTTGATGAGCACCTGGTTGTAGGAGCTATAGGCCGACTCCAGGGCGGTGTTGCCACTGAAGACACCAAGCTGGGGGTAGTGCTGTTCCGGGCCGTCCCTGAGTGACAGGCAGACATGGGGGGGGGGGGGGGTGTCACAGAGTATGGGGGGGATGGAGTCACGTGCAGCTTTAACACAAACCTAGAGTGCCAGTGTGTCTGTGTGTGTTAACTTACCTTTCGTGTCAAATGGACTCAAGTCTAGCACAGAGTACGCTTTCAGATGTGAGCTTTAATTATTATTCTGCAGACGGTGAAAATGGACACTTCTCAGACAGACAGTCCATGATAGTGTGATTACTGCCTGCATTGCCTTCTCATCTTTTAATATACTGGGAGATTTATATGCAGTTCTACACCTCCTCCAGCTTTCTACACATCCTCCTGCCCTCTACCCATTAACTACACCTCTTTCTGCTTCCACACCTCCCCCAGTTTTCTACACTTCTTCCTGCCTTGTATACCTCCTTCTGCCTCCTATGCCTCTCCATCTTCTACATACCTCCATCTATATCTTTTCCTGCCTTTGACACCTCCCCCTGCCTTCTGCACCTCCTTCTGCCTTCTATACCTCTCCCTACATATCCTCCAGCCTTCTATACCCCCTTGTGTTTTCTACACCTCCCCCTACCTTCTATACCTCCTCCTGCCTTTTATACCTCCCCCTACGTTCTACACCTCCTCCTGCCTTTTATACCTCCCCTACGTTCTACACCACCTTCTGCCTTCTACAACTCCCTAACCTTCTATCTTTGGGGTACGGGGTGGAGAAGAGCTCACCACACAGCAATGTAGTCAGTGACGGGCTCCGTCTGGAGGAGCGTGAAGTTGATGTAGATGCCGTGTCCATGGGGCACAGTGACAATCCATGTGCAGTCTTGGGAGTTGGGATACTCATTGGGGTACTCCGGTGAGTATATTGTTCCATTCTGTTCTGTGACATTGTAGCCACAAGGGGCTGGAAGGGTAACAAAACAGGAGTGAAAAAAGCGGGTAAACTTGCGAAGAGGTGCTTTTTTCCGGCCTGGAAGATCAGGTCAGAGTGGTGTACTCGTATTCACACAGCAAAGACACGACTGGTGCCAACTTATCCGGACTGAAACCAGCAGCACCAATAAATATTTCCCAGGAGACCCAGAATGATCCAGAAAGACGGCCCTTCTCTGCCCCCTAGTCATTCCCATTATATGCTTTACGTTCCCCTGCTGCCAGACTAAGGCTGACCAGCTGAACAGTCCCATGATCCACAGTTTGTATAATTTTGCCTGATCGTTCATTAATTCTCCCCAAATCTGATAACATTATGAACCGTCAAGTGTCCCCTGGAAGGGGCTGCCCTGGCAGCTCATATTGAATATGCTGATTGTAACTATCTCATAACACGCTGGTCGCTGCCCAGCCAAGAATAAATAGGGAAGAGTTGATTAACAGATTTTGCTTAAATTTAATAAAAATGGTGCATGCTGATTTACTAAAGCCGTCCATGGACGTCGGCCAGGCCACTAATCAAAGGGCTATGCGGCTAAAGCGTGCACACTGCACCAGCCCTTCACTGCGATGAAGACACATCCCCAGTGCCTTATTCTGTGCGAATTAATGACCTCGGCATGCACAGACAGATGGGTTTTCATTGGTACAGTAGTCTGTACAGTGCTTGTTACTCCATTATTGGACTATGCTGGCTGGTTATATCGCCCCACAATGACACAAGCGACAGACCGGCGAGGGTCAGAGAAAACCTGCAAACCCCCATCATGTTTCGGAAAACCCCGACCCTGAGCAGTTTTTGGGACTCAAATCTTAAAATTGGAACAGTGTCAATTAGAACTTTGCCATCTTGTTCATTTGACTTCCTCTGCTGCCCCCTGGAGGATGGGCTCCCCCTTTGAGTCTGGTTGCTCCCAAGGTTTCTCCCTTCTATGGAGTTTTCCTTCCAAACTGTCTCCTCTGGCTTGCACACTGGGGGCTTTGGGTGGGGATAATGTAAAGTGCTTTGAGACAATGTAATGTTGTGCAAATTTGGTATACAAATAAAATTGAATTGAAGTTTTCTGAATTTCTGGATACCTTTCTGCCCAAGTCTGTCTGTCTCCCGTCACGTGCCCCCGCCCCACCTGGACTTGCTTACCTACGCAGCGGGGAAAAGGGTGGTTCCACTTCCTGTTGGTGCCGTGTTGGCAGGTGAGCACCGAGTGCCCGAGTAGGACATATCCGGGGAGGCATTCGAAGGTGACGGATTGGCCGGCGCTGTAGGCCTCGCCGATGATATGGCCGTTGGGGAAGGGGCCGGGGTCCTGGCAGTTCTGTAGCTCGTACGCTGAGGGGGGAAGAACATTGATGTCTGATGTCAGAGAGTAGGGACCATGGGAACCATGCAAATCTGCCATGATGCTTCATTATGCCATTTCCTATATATTCACTTTGCATGAATTAATTAAGTATAGATTGTTTTGAGTATTTTGATTTAATAGCAATTGCGAATTTTAGCACGGTTTCAGCTAGGGGACACAGCACTGCGTCTAGGTCTCTCCTGTGGAGGACCTCAGGATCCTCTTTCTGAGGGCCCTTCAGATGAAGGACATCATTAAATACAGTTTATTGCTAAAATGATGCAAAACTGAAACAGAGCCCATGCACAGCAGAATATGTGCATATTTAATCGGAAGGGTGAGTGATGCTTGTCAGTCAGCAGACATCCAACACGGACCTCTATCAGAAGAGTCAAGATGTTCAGCAGGCAGCTGCTGAGCTCATTTTCACCTTGATAGAGAAGCTTGAAGCCTGGCCGGTTCTCTGAGTGATCCGTGTAGAAGTGGATCACGGTCTCGTGGGTGGTGCTCAGCAGCTGGGGCGGGAGCTGGCTGCCGCTGAACTGTCCAATCAGGGAGCTCATGTGCTGTGGCCCATTGCGCACCTCCAGGAAGTCATGGTTGTCCTCCGAGGAGAAGTTCAGGAACTGGATGTGAGCACCTGAGGGCAGAGGGACACGAGGGTGTCACGGCAGGGGAAGGTGAGCCCACGTTGGTCCTCGTCCCCTCTGTGGCGAATTCGGCATGAGGAGAGCAGGATGTTCTTCAGATGACATGATGAGGGATGAGTATGGCTTCCTGAGTGGAGCTCGGATGCTGGGGGTGGGGGTCTAAGATGCATGGGCTCTTCACATCCCCCGGTGACCCCTAAGTGAGCATGAGTCTCTTCTCAGGACATCACGGCCATGGCTGCCTCTCAGAAACCTCATGCTTTCATCCAGGGCTCTGCTTAAAAAGTCCCCCCCTCCCCCCATGAGGTTTCAGACAATAATAATGTCCCAGGGGGCCCCCCATGCCCCAGGGGCCCCAAACAGCTGTGAGGTCTAAATGGTGGCAAAGCGCACCAGTGGAGGTCTGCATCGGGTCTGTTGTGCAGACTGACTGCCAGTTACAGGTTAAGTCTCTTATCTTCTGCTGTACTTCATACCTCAGCGGATTACAGCAAACAAAGTACTAGTTACAGGCAGAGCCCAGCAGTGCAGTGGAAATGAGAGAGGAAACAGTGAAAAGATGCACTGTATTCTGGCCAAAGAGCTGGACATCTGCCAGAAGCAGTATGCAGACACCCTCACTGAAGGTTTTAGCTGCCCCCCCCCCACCCCCCATGGATATTTAGACTCCAGGAGGAGCGTGGCACCCTGTGACCAGTCCACTCCAGAAACTGGCTCCGTTTCTAATGGATGTTCAGGACAAAGGCTTTTTAAAAATCAACCCTGCCACCTACACCCGGTGCCCTATGCTCACCCCCAAAGCTGAGATCAGCACTTTCATGGACACCTACCTCCTTCACTGCCGCTTCTTAACGCCAATAGCTAATGCATTTTTTTTTATCCTGAGAACAAACAAGATGTTCCTTATTGTTACTTGGACAGAAATCGCCTTTAATTTACTTTTTTTTGGAAAGGGGTCAGAAAAAACCTGCTTTTCAGAAAATGTGCAGACAGGCTTTTTAATCACATGCAATTATCTTGTTAACTTAAGTAATGGTTTCCTTTCTCTGGACTCATTTGAGCCATAGAGTGTATGGAAGAGCAGGATGTTACAAAGATCTTTTCCAACTTAATTCATGGCCTTTAATTGTCTGGGAGACTTTTATAAGTGATTCAGCTTAAAATGAACACTTTTCAGTACAGCAGTGTGGATGTTTTTATCGATTGTCTGTCCAAACAGCTCATCTAAAAGACAGAGGGTGATTTATAGGCCACAGCACATGCAGGCTATGCTATAATCTGACACATGTTTATCCAGAATATTCTTCTGAGGTCATTTACTCTCCCAATGGGAATATGAAGGCCTCCCACGTTGTGGGCAGCACAAGCTGTCCAGCAGAGCGCCCCCCCCCAGCCCTCCCCACGGACTCTTTGGATTTCTGCTTTTTATTCCTTATTTGCTGGCTAATCCAGTCAAGTCATATCCCACACTGGGGTACAGAATCCACACAGGAAGGGCAGAGCAGGATTTTGTTTCAACCAACCAGCTGAGTATAAAGAGTCACAGTCACAGAGTATTCAACTGGTTGGTTGAAACAAAATCTTGGTCTGGATTTG
>JAABNY020000063.1:398060-410130 GCA_015164015.2 Brevimyrus niger
ATATAGACTAGTCAGAAAAAAACGTCAATCAATAATCAAATGTGATAAAATAAAGATGTGTTTAAATTGGTTAAATTTGTTAGACAAGTGACATCAACCTCAACAATGGGCAGCAGGGGGCGTGAGAGTACCTCGGTATGCCACGAGAGTTTCGCGATACGTATCGTGGTTTGTGTATCGCAATATTTTGGTTCGGTTTGTAATATCGTTACACCCCTAATCAGTACTTAACTTTAATGACTATAAATTAATACGAGAGACAATTTACATAAAGACTGCAGGAATAAGTACTAGGGAACAGCAACAATAGAAGTGCTTTTTTATTTTTTTATTAAAATATAAAAAGCAGGACATTCAATGCCCCATAAGCTTATCAGCAATACAAAAAAGTAAAGAAAATATAAGAAGTCTAATGTGGCCAATAATGGCAGGATGACACAGTTATATTCCTGCAGCGCCTCAGTAATAAAGCTGCATTTTAAAAAGCAGCTGCTCCCCCCCCCCCCCCAAAGGGCTTTTTACTTTCTGCCTGTGCGCTGCGTCAGTTTGACTGTGGTAATACATAAGCTTTAATATAATTCTATTTAAGGCAAAGCTGACATTTGGAACAGCAGGCCGTTCTCTGTGAGTTTCTCTCCTGGTTGTACATCTGGAGGTCGTCCAAAAGAAAAGAATGAAAAAGCAGGGGGGTTAGAAACCCTTTGGAATTTTTACACACATTTGCTCTTAAAGTTTGCCATGGGTCCGGCGAGTAACTTCAGTACCCTTGAAGTAACTTTAAGCTGTAGCTTGTGATGCACACTGTCATCTGCCTTTTAAGGGGACCTAATCGAAAAGCCTGTAATGCTGGCTGACATTTATGTTTATGGGATGCTGCAAAATAACAGAGCATTTTTTTCTTACCCTGTAAATAAACTGAAAGTAGCCCCAGGTCAGCCTACACTGGTGTCCCCTCCAGCGGATTTGTCAGTGATTTCAACCTATACCCTCCTGTGGATTTGTCAGTGATTTCAACCTATACCCTCCTGTGGATTTGCCAGTGATTTCAGCTTATACCCTCCTGTGGATTTGTCAATGATTTTGGCCTATAACCTCCTGTGGATTTGTCAGTGGTTTCAGCCTATACCCTTCTGTGGATTTGTCAGTGGTTTCAGCCTATTCCCTTCTATGGATTTGTCAGTGATTTCAGCTTATACCCTCCTGTGGATTTGTCAATGATTTCGGCCTATAACCTCCTGTGGATTTGTCAGTGGTTTCAGCCTATAACCTCCTGTGGATTTGTCAGTGATTTCAGCCTATATAAAAGTGAGATCAAGCAAGTCGACTGCACCTGTCCTTTATTGTCGTATCTTTCTGGATTACAGTAGGTGTGGCACAGACACCTGGAGAAAAAAGTCAGGATTGTAGAAAGAAATGAAAGGGCTGAGTGAAGGGGCTTTTCTGGTGATGCCCCTGACAGACCTGTGGTTAAGCAAATAAATCAGTTTCCCAGATTAGCTACAGGAACCAGAAATAAACATGCCAAAGTCTTCTCTGAAGGCAAACGGCACACAAACTTAAGGTACTGAGGGTCTGCTGAGCCTGAATTTAAGCACCATGAATCTTGCCTGGTTTATGCTACAATAAGCTGAGCGTCGGGGAAATGACTCTGACGGTCCAATCAGCAGAACCATACTGACCGAATCTCGGGCAAATGCGTGAGGTGAGGGGAGGGGGTATCATCTTCGCCATCATCAGCCTTCTGTCTGTCTCCTGCATACTCAGTGGAATGTCAGTCCACACCCCGAATTCTATACCGACACATTTGCCTCCGGCAGAAATAAAGGGTGAGTGTCTGCCATCACATTTTCTGTTATCATCGTTTGTTTTTAGATGTTAGCCACTGTATGCCCTGGATTGAGGGGTGTACAGCTGGACAGAGTCTCGCCTCTGGGCGTCTGACCTTTCTTCTGTACACCTCCTCACTGCTGCCGCTGCTGCATTCATCACGAGCCTGTGAAGGAATCACTCCTGCAGGACTGCCCAGCCCCTCTCCTAGAGAGTCCTGAAACCCATTTGAAGCTCATCTTGTTGTTTCATCAGCCACACTGAGGAATGTTCCAGATGTTTTTTCTTCTATGAAGTATGACAAGCAGAAAGCAACATGGGCCCTGCGATGCCGTCCTGACTCCTCAAGAACCATACACCGGTCCTTTGCAAATTCCTCTCCTTCTTGTTTGTGATAAGAAAAAACCTCAGCAACCATAAGCACGGAGCGATGCAACTGTGACTCACGAGAGAAAGCAGTGTCAGCCAATCATGAGCCCTGTGGGCTGGCCCACCATGTCCGTCATGCCCACCATGCCCATCACGTCCGGCACGCCCACCATGTCCGTCATGCCCACCATGCCCATCACGTCTGGCACGCCCACCATGTCCGCCATGCCTACCACGCCCGCCATGTCTGGCACGCCTGCCACCACACTAGGGGACTTTGATCTCACATTCATGGCATCAGCGGCTGCCACCCGCATCCCGGAAGGGTGGTTTGTCAGGTGGAACATGGGCGGAGCTTTAGGCTGAGAGCCCTCTGGCAACGCGTCTGCCCACTCACCTTAACCTCCAGGGGGAGTTGTGGAATGCACAAACGTTTCATTTTCATGTCCGGGGGTGAAACATGAATCCCGTACCTAATCTGCTTTCTGGTAACTATAGCCCACGCTAAACGTTTTGGGCTGGAATATTCTGGGCACTAGCAGCCTGTCAGTGACAGCAAGAGGAGGGGACGGCTCATGTTCGGGGGGGCGGGGAGGGTCACGGCCCACCTGAAAAGCTTCCCAGCTTGGGCGCTGTCATGTCTCCCCCGTCGTAGATTTCCAGGGAATCCCAGTTGTGCTCCGTGGCGAAGCTCATCACCTGGATCTGAAATGGAAATTCGTGGGTGTCAAACTGGGACACACACGCGTGTGGAGGCTGAAACAACACACCGGGGACAGCCGTGACACATGCTTCAGGGAGCAGTACTGACTCAGCGGCTCGTTCTAGGCTTTAAATCACCCATAATACAATTTGACGGTTATTATCCAATACAATGCTGTCCATTTCAGTAACACAGAATTACCGCCTGCCTTTGGGCCAATTACAGAAGTGTAATAAATTATTCTTTCATCTGTGACTGCCTACATCATCGTGTAATTGCTACACTCCTGACATGAACAAAGTGAGATCTGTCACATACACAGGACACACTACTGCCACAGTGATTTAATTAAGGGAACCCCAGCCTTGATTGAATTTCCGGTGCAGACATGCTTCCTGTTGGAGGAGACCGACAAGCCCTTTATTCTTTCTTTTCCACATTTTCACCTGGATTCCAGCTCCCTCGCTCACGATGATCTTCCACACACAGTTCAGGCTGTTTCCATATGGTTCCGGGTATCCAGGTGACAGGATGGTGCCCCTCCTCTCCGTCAGGTTTCCGCTACATGGTACTGAGGAGAGATGGGGGGGAGGGTGAACAGGGGTGTGACAGCCCTCGATGGGGTGCTCTCTCCGCCACAGCGGCGATCTTGTCGCTGCTCATGTACAAACCGCGGGGAGCGATGCCATCATGCTGCAAAATTGCTAAATCATCGCTCATGGGCATCTTTAATAAAGCTGGAGACACTTTGGAATGGGAATTGGAAATTAGGGATTATCGCACGCAGGCTGTAACAGGTCTTTGGCATGACATCAGCGATGCGTGTCAGATAGGCTGCAGAGCGATAGGGAACTGCGGCACGGCCCCAGTTCATCTTCATCACCGTAAGTCTCCGTTTAATAAACAACCTCCACCTCCACATCGACAGACTCCTTCGTTTAAATGCAGCACATGTTCCCTCCCGCCACTGTCATTCACCTGGAGAAGCGTGTAAACACTCCTTAGCCCTGAGATTTAGAGACTTAAATGGAAATAAACAGCCAGCACTGGACATTTCCATGGCGACTGTCACAGGACCAGGACACCATTTAAAGAGTGCTAATTCATACATTCTGCATAGCATCAATCCAGGGGGTGCTGCATATTCAGACTTGGAACAAGGCAGTGGTGTTCAATATTGAACTAGGGCAACAGTACTCAGCCTGTGGTCACTGCATTGTTCAGGAGAAATGGGGATGTGATTGAAGGTAACTCATCAGCACCGATGGCTAAGATGCCTGCCATCCAACTGAACCAGTCTGACGGGATCTCACACCAGTCTAAGGTGATCCTGCACATTTATGGGCACTCACCTATACAGATGGGCACGGTGTCGTTCCACTGCGCCAGTGCATTGGGGACGGCATGACACTTGATGGCTTTCGATCCCTGCAGCAGGTATCCAGGGTTGCACTCGAAGCGGACCACAGAGCCGGCTGAGAACTCAGACCCAATCCGCCTTCCATACCGGGGCTCTGGCACTGAGCTGCACTGAGTGTCACTGGTGCGTGGGACAGCTGCATAGTAAGATGGGGCAAGGGTGGTCAGGTGCATTACATGGCAGAAACATGATGGACACATGAGGGCAGATAGGCTGCTAATCTAACAGGCCGCATATTAACACGGTAGGCCAAGCTAAAAATCCAGTAAGCAGCATGGTGGGCTAAGTTAACAGGCTTCTTAGTGGTACAGTGAGCTAGGCTAACATACCAGTTACTGGTATGTGGTCTAAGCTCACAGGCTGCTAAGCAGCACAATGAGTGAGGGCATTAAAGCCAGTCCCAGTTACATTGAAATATACCTCCTGTGCAGCTAATATATGTTCATGCAAATTGACATTTCACCCATTTAATTACTGAACATTTTTTCAAGTGATCAATAGCTTTTGTCCATGGTGGGGGATTGCAAATCATGTGGCATAAAGTGAAAAGACAGCAGAGGAAATGTCCCTTTACTGAGAATGCCTGATATTTATTAGCCATAAAGCAACATTTAGCATCTTCTTGACATTTAGAAGGGAGTGGTCCTGTTTATCGGTGTTGGGGCAGAGTGGTTAGGAACCCCATCCCTGTGAGGATGGGTGCTAACTGAAACTAGAGGAACATTTTAGCCACATGCCATTTCTGTCTGTGAACTTGACATCTCGGGGGACAAGCCTCACTTTTTGAGACCCATCTCCTTCTGCTGTAACTGGGAAGTGCTTGGGCCTGACTTGACACGTTCAGTACAACGGCATAATTGTTACTGTGATCCCAGAGGGAGACGTGACTGGAGGGAGATGATAGGTGGGACATACTTTCCAGGTCATCATATAATACATGTCCTGCATATCATATGCATGCCCTGGGGGGGGACAGAGCAGAGGACAGAGCCTCAAAAAGGTGAGGAACTGAAGAACAGTTCTAGGAGCAATAGAGACTGGAATCAGTCAGCAAAACACCAAGAAAAGCAGATAGATCCTCCTCACACTGATCTTTGCAGACATGTGACACCAGTGAATCATGTAAAAAAAGTAACAAATGTATTATAATCATTAAGATCTGTTTATAAGCTGCATACAACAGCCTTATAGACAGGGATTGACATGCCTGCTAGGCAAGTATGCATTTCCCTTTAAAAGCTACAGTATACGGCAATCAATTGTTGTACACGTGAATGCGTAGATATTTTATCTGCATTTGCGCCAATATGAAAAGAATTTATTATGCATTTTAACCTTTTGTTTCAGGCCGTAAGTGTTTTGTCTACAGGACACCTCAGTCTTCTGCCCCATGCTCCACTCGCCAGTTGCTGCTTTAGCCCGCCTCCCAGTTTCTGGCCACGCCCCTTCTGACCTCTGACCCTGGCCCTCTGTTCTGGTTGACGAGGATAAAGCCTGCTGGTCACATCTAGCTTGAGCTCTTGCTCAAGCTTTGTCTTTTGCTATTGCTGTTGGTTTGCTGTTTCTGGTTGAGTTCTGTGCATGACTGTTGCGGTTTTCTTGGTTTCTGACTTTCTGCTTCGCCCTATTTGTACCTTTGCCTTCAGTTTGTTTGTCTTCTGGTTTGAACTCTTGCTTGGCTCCTGACTACTCTCTTTGCTCGCCCCTTCAGATGCTGTGCTTTTGCACTGTGTTTTCTGTACGTGTCTGTTAGGTGCGTAAGGAGTGAGTGCCTTTTTGTTTATGCGAACGTGGTGTTTACTGTTGCTTTGGTTAGCTTAGTGTGGGACGTGTTCATTAGCTGTTTTGGTTGTTGTTTTGGCCTGGGTCACTCCCAAAGTTTGTTGCACATTGTGTTTGTTAACGTGTCTGTGAAGAAATATATAAAACTGCAAAAAAGATCCCTGTTTTCTGTGTTCCTTTTCCCTTATTCCCCGCTTGTCTTGTCTTCCCCTCTCCCTTTCCTTTACCTTTTTGCCGATCCCCAACCCTAGACTGGGGATCGTAACACTGTATATGCTAATTTGCTCACGTATCGCTTATTGAATGCATACTTGCGAACCAGTCATTCCCTGGTTATAGACAGCCACAGCTACCCTTTACATGTAGAATTAACCATTGTTTTATTTCTCATAAATTCAACAGTTCTGTTCTGAGTGTGAAATAGCAGCAGGCAGCTGTGTTTTCAGGTACTTTGTGGAGCTGGGGGATAAAACCCCCCCCCCCCATGTAACCCTGTCACCCAGAGCACATAGGTGACGAGAGATAAGACCTCCAAATCCGGTGAAAAATATTCCTGTAAGACCCCAGAGTGTGCTGTGGAATAAGGCTGGAACCTATGGAGAAATATTCCTGTAAGACCCCAGAGTGTGTTATGGAATGAGACTGGAACCTATGGAAAATATGGCTGTAAGACCCCAGAGTGTGTTGTGCAATGAGGCTTAAATGACAATGGGGGAGGACAGTTCCTACTGGGAAACTCTAACTGACACACACAGACATAGTTTTATAATTAAGTTTTTGTGGGGACTCTCCATTTATTTATATGGGGAAAATCCCAACATGTGGACCTTAACCCCTACCCAGCCCTAACCCTTAACCAGAAGTCACCAAAAAAAATGAAACTTTTGACACTTTTAGTTTTCTGATTGCATTCACTTTGTGGGAACCTGAAAATGTTCCACACAATGTCAAAATAACAGGTTTTTATTCCATTGTGGGGGGGCGCACACACACACACAGAGTACCTTGGTAAACAAAGTGGAATCCACGAGCTGTCGGGCCATTCTTTGCTGTGAATCTCAACATGATCTGATTGGAGGTGGCCAGAGGCAGCGTTTCTCCTGCAGAAACAAACGAGGGCTTTGAATGTGTGACCAAGAGCAGCACGTGTGTAGTATGTCAGAGAAGCATGTATTCACAGGTGTGCATGTGCTTCACAAAAACTAAAGGCACTGATTTCAGATCCGCGGAAGAGCCGCAGACTTGCTGTGACGGCCTACGCAGCAGCGAGTGACGGTGGGGGTCCCCGGCTAGCAGATATGACAACACCGGAGCTCTGAAGTGCATATAAATAACCAGCCACAATTAGCGTTCGCTCATAAATGGCCCATGGTGTAACATTGCCTGCACTTTGCTGTAAATAAACTATCTATGAAGCTGACAGATTAATATGCAAGGGATTCATGAGCACTTTGGTGGCGAAAGACTACATGCCATTTCCTTATGGGCAGCTCAGCCTAAAGCTGCGACTGAATTTCAACAATAAGCCCACATGGAGGAACAAAGGCTTCACACACCCACAAACTCTGTCGCCAGTCAGAATCAAAGCCGTTTCACCACGTGCTGTGAGCACGACTCCAATCTTTATCTTCTTTCACTATCGAAGTATTTCAGGTTGCCAGCTTTTCTGTAAAGGGCCCAGTTGGGGTCACATCAAACACACTTTCCTTGGCAGGTAACAGCTGAGTTTTCCTGCCCTTTCTCTGAGAATCAGAAACTTGAACTCTACACCTCGTTTTCTGTAATATTCTTTCAAATGGGATGACATACCTGAGTGGAAACCGGACAGCGAGCTGAGCAGCCTGGCATTTTGGTTGGCCCCATCAAACAGCTCCACCGAGTCGTTCATGGTCGTCTGAAAGTATGCAAACTGCCCAAACACCACTGGGAGAAAGCCAGACAGAATCAAGGCTGGATATTTCCAGAACATTCCCACAATGCATTAATAGTATTGCCTGCAGGTGTAGTTCTTAATTTTTATATTTTACTCTGTTTTTGTACATTGAAAGCTGGTGAAATTAATTCACACAGAGCAGTATCAATTAACCACGCAATCAGGTGTGACGTCTCAATCGCTATGGACTTTCACGATTTCCCAGAACCTCCCATCTACAAGCAGTACCCTACACTCTGACCTTTTCAGAGGTAACCACTTAACAAACATTTACTGACAATGTCAGCTAGAGGCCCACTGGCAGCCAGCTCTGGATCAAGACGTGCATCTGTAGACAGACATGCGAGGGGCCTGCATGGTGCAGGGTCACTGTCTGAGCGGCAGGCCGCAGCGTCACGCTTCAGTGACCCGGGAGTGTCGAATTCCGCTCGTGGCAAAGCGTGCTGACAGAGATGTATTATCTTATTACAGAGCTAATGCACAAGGGTCAGCAAAGTGAAACGCCTTAGGATACGAAGTAATCGAGGGTCATAGCGAGACCGACGGGGCAGAGAGCGGTACAGACGCAGAGCTGCAAGCTTTGCCAGGGCAGTGATAACTTCTTCACACTCATTCTCACTGAATTTCCTTTACATATTTTTTGACTGTTCTTACTGACTTTATAATTTACTGTGTTTCTTTTGTGCTGCTGGATTGATATTTCCCTCATGGGGATCAATAAAGTTCCAAGAAATGTATCTTAAATAATGGCTTAACTTATAACTATTTAAAAAAGATCAGGTGATTCAGCCTAAGCTGATACCCTGTGATAGACTGGTGTCTGATTCAGAATGGACCCCTGTCTTGTGCCCTATACTCACTGGCCAAGCCCCAGAACCCTGACCCAGTGCTCTGACGATTAATAGATGGATGGGTGGGTACAATGCATCATTGTATTGTTGTGTTTTACCAGTGTTTACTTCAATATATTCCCATTAAGGAGGAACAATCAAAATAATCAATCAATCTATCTCTGTATAGAAACAGTTTCTTTGTAAATCTCACCAAATTCCTTGGAGACGGTGATATGGTAGGAGCAGGTCTGTCCGGAGGTGTAGTTGTGGGGGTAACTTGGAGATAGCACCACTCCTTCCAGGCCAGTGTACTGTCCTCCGCAGGGGGCTGTGGGGTACAGAGAGGCACCTTTACAAGTTCGCAGGAACGCAGTTCCTTTAGGGGGGGGAGGAGACAGAGGGCCTCTCTCTGAGGCCTGCAGCACAGGATTGTGGGAAACATTATACACACATTATAGCTTGACTGATAAAGGAGATCAGCTTTGCAGAAACACTGAGGGCAAAACCAAACACCTCATATCATTTTATTACAGCCAGCGTAGTTCAGAGAACAGGATAGCAGCAATTTATGTGTGGGAAAACAGACGGCCGCTGGTTCGGTCTCAGGGGGCGTCCTGCTCTTATATCCTCAAACCTATTGCTTAGTACTCCCAGAAAACATTCAGCTACATAAATGGCTAAGAAAGAGTCAGGTCACTTCAGCTGAGCAAATACACACAAAACAAATCTGATCCCACTCTGCTCCTGAAAATCAGCCCTGCTTCCCCCCCAGGGTCACTGTACTGTAAGTCTGTCTCACAGCCTGAAATGCAATAATGAGTTGTAACGCTCAGAGAGAAGGTGCATTAATCAGCAGTACGCCATATCAATTCCCGCCCCCTATGGAATATCAATGCTCCGCTCTGGAGCTTGATGCCGGGATAAGTTGGTAACAATCCCATAAATCAGCATTTGTTAAAGACCGTGTAATTCAAGCATGTCTAAACGCCTAAAAAAGCTCCGAGACAGGAACATGGATGGGATATTGATATCGGTGACGTTGCCATAGCAGACCATGGTGCTGCATTGAAAAAAGTCTGTGCAAAGCTGGCTGAGGAGGACTGGGGGCTTTCCCCTGGAGGCTCACCAGGGGGCGCACTGTTAACTGGGGGCTTTCCCCTGGAGGCTCACCAGGGGGCGCACTGTTAACAGGGGGCTTTCCCCTGGAGGCTCACCAGGGGGCGTACTATTAACCCCTCCACCCCTGACACCACGAGCGGCTGCAGGTATGCCTATCAACATCGAAGTCCTAGTGCGCCGTTTCGTGCCATCCCCCCCGGAACGTCACCATCCCTAAAGTGTGAATTTCACGGCTGATCACCGGCAGACATCCAGGTATCAGAAACACGCAGTTCCTACAAAAGGCGGAAAATGTGGCCGTGAATCTTGTCATCCATCTTCATGTTTTCTGAGGCACTGAGATGTAGTTGTAAGGCAGTTTATTAGACACCTGACCTGCCCGTGGGAGACATATTTGGCCAATTGATTATTTTGAAATAACCTGTTCTGGCCGAGGGGCCACACAGTACCCCCTGCAGGGTGGTTTAGCCTGAAATGCCACTCCAGTTCTTCAGATAGGAGGTTGATTCACCTGGAATCGCAGGTGTAAAGAAGGTCATTAGAATTTCCCCACAAACCTGCGAGACTTCCAATCTCTGACCATCATCTCTTCCTGTGAGACTCCTGACTCTGACTCCACACCCACATGAGTGCTATGGATACAAATTTTCCCCTCATATGCAGTTGTTGGCTTTGTCCTTTGTGACAGGAAATCACTGATTTAATGAGTGCTTTTGTTTACATAAAGTTCATGTAAAACAGCACATGGTTTGCTGGAGAGCCTGCAGGTATACAGCTACCACAAGACCCATCACGTGATGATTCACTATCTTTGCGTTTTTGAGCAATTAGGAAACCCGTGGACCTGCTTTAATGTGAATAAAAAAGCTGCCTTAAATAGCAGCATGTGGCATGTGCCCCCCCCACCCCCCCATCACGGAAAGCATGTCGGCTGATGTGCCACCACCTGGACTTCCTGCTCCCAGAGGAGAGGGGGATGCTGTCAGGGAGACGGTGTGGGAGGCATAAGCAGGGAGCTCCTACCCTTGAGGGCCTACAGGGGGCGTACTACACTCCATCGTCGCTCAACTCCACCCAGCGCTCCACCATGAAACCCGCATACCTCCATACCTCAATCACCAATGACCTCTGATGTGTTGCTATGTGTCACTGTGTCCTCAGTGGGGCGCTACACCATTATTCTTCACCCCAGCCCCTTCCCTGCCCTCCCCCAAACCTCTTTTTCCATTTACAGTCAAGGAGGATCCCTCATTGAAGAGCACCGAGACAGTCTTTTAGTTACCATGGAAACGAATAAAAAGACCTGTTTGGACAAGTGAGCTTGGGTGGGGGTGCAGATCCTGTATTATTAAAGGGATCTCACCCTTTTCTAATGAGTTTTTCCTAAAAGGCCTAGAAAGTACCTTGAAAGCATGAGAATCCCGGAGGGGTCATGGAGGGGGGGGTAAACTATCAGCTGGATCACCACTGGGTCCGTCCCTCCAGCACCCCCACTCAGACATGGGCCAGAGCTCTTCCCCAAGTGATAGCGATTCTTTTTATCGATGTTCTGTGTGTGTGACTGGGGGGGGGGTTCCTGGGGGCACAGGCTTAGCATTCACATGGAGTATCCCTCTGATGTGAATATCCGCCCCCCCACCTCCCCGCCTTCACGGGGAGCCAGGTGCCTCTTCCCTGGCCTCTCTCTTCCAGACTTTAACAAAGTTTCCTTCATCCGCTGTCTGGCTCTCCCTGGTGGCGTGAGCCCCCCCCTCCCCCGATCCTTCACTGCTTCCTCTGGCTCGTGTGCGAATGCCCCGGACAGACCATCCAGGCCTGTGTCTCCATGCAGATGAGTGTTTACTAGGGCTGCTTACCGGCAAGTATCTGAAGATACGTATCATGATAATGGGGTTATGGTTCAATATATTCTGATATATTTTTAAACATATTTTTAGGGGAACTGTCATAGCGTAATGAAAACCCCACAAATGCATAAAATTTATAAATTGCAGCAGTAATGGGGCTGGGGGCAGGGACGTGGCAGGGATGGGGCTGGGGGCGGGGAGACGGCAGTGACGGGGCTGGGGGCGGGGGGGGGGCCG